>JAQZBX010036424.1:0-24186 GCA_029593785.1 Cabassous unicinctus
AGTATATATTTTTCCTAGTTTAATTTTAACCTACCAAAGCATAATATTTGAAGTGAGTTTTAGTAGAAATCATATGCTTGGATCATTTATTAAATCTATTTTGAGAATTTTTGCCCTTTAATTTGTGATTTTAGATCATTTCCATTCCATTTAATGTAATTATAGATGTTTTGGCATTTAAGATCACATATTCATAATGTTTTATCTGTAATTTTAATTCATGTTTATATTTGAAAACAATTTAATATCCATTTTATATATCTATGTATAGAGAAAAAGGAATAGAGAGGATAGAGCTGATGGTAATTAATGCCCTTTCTCAGTTACAAATTCCCAAATTCAGGTCATACAGATATGTGAATTCAGATCTTGATGCAGCACCTATCAAAAAGGCAATAACAATTTACTAAACAAAGAGACCAATACCTGAATGTTATTGCTATTTATGTAATTTGATTCATGTCAATTCCTGTGCATGACACATGGCACTGGATTCAAAGTTAGGGCACCTTAGGCTTCATATCCCAAGATGAACAAACCCTCACAAGAAACCAAGCGACTCATCACCATTTTCGGCCAGTTAGCTACCAATCCAATTAGCCACATGTGTACTTCAGGAAATGTACACATTTTTTTTGGTCATTTAAATTTAAACAAGGAGGAGGAGAGAAAATTCAAATTGGTACTGAATTGATATCTAGAAGGCACATGGGTAATATAATGCAATCCTGTTCATCCAGATCCATTTTATCAAGAGCAGTTGCTTGTGATTATGAAATTGGATAGTATTGTTTCATTCTCTGTCTCCAGATCTGCAATGCATAAAGTATGCCCTTAAGGGAAAGGTGGAATTGAGAATCTCTGCAGATTTCTAGATGGTGAGTCAATTTCAGTCTTTCATGTGTGAGAACGTAAGAACGTTCTGAACGGTCTAACACCCTGGGGTTGTTACTTGTTGTTAGCCCAAATGATAGCAGAGAAGTAGAAAAAAGACATGCCACAGTTCAAAAATGTATTTTGTAGCTTAGTTTATTCTATCTGCTCCCTTCTATTCATATGAAGGAAAATGAGATACTAGGAGGTGACTCCATACTTGACACTTAGGACTATTTTCAAATTAATTACATTCAATATATTTTTCCAAGTCGGGATCTGACAAGCTTATTTATGTGATTTCTCTAGTATTTTTCCAACAGCCAGGTAGATCATATTTGCTATGTACACACAATAAAAATTACTGATCAAGTTCTGATAGTCTCATTCTGACATATTCACTTACTAATCAAAATACTAATTCCACCATGTGGTTCGTAGAGGTCAAAGCCCATTACCATTTTAAGGAAAGAAAAGAGATATGAAATTAGATATGAAATTTGGAATTTTTTTCCAACTTTACTCTCAAATGTAAGTACACACATGAACATATAATTCACATGTACCCAAAATTTATATTAATCCACACACAGTTATAGAGATACAAAAGATAGATTTACTTGAAGATATACCAATATATTTTCTCATTATTTTGTCAGCCAATTTTCCTGCATCATTTTACATAGCTCTAAAACATATAGAGATTTCCCTACTTTGGGGAAATTGAAAATTTTCTTCTAGGGACTAAGAGCAATACCACACAAATCTAATGATTTTTTCAAAAAAAATAGAGTAAAACATTTCAGGTAAAAGAGAACATAATATACTGACCATTGTAGCAAATAAATTTTGCTCTGCTACATTTGTAATATCCTCCAAAATCTTACCTCTGCCTTCCAGATTTAAAAGGCACATGAAGGGAAGTAGCCCAAACCACAGACATATTTATTAATGTTCATACTATTATATTTTCACCTACATGTTTAAAAGGAAACAGATTATACATGTTGGAATTATTCCATATTAAACCTATAACACTAAGCACACCATTCATAACAGTGATGAACAAAGTGCTGCCACTCTGCTCTGTTTCTCCCCCTTTGCAGAAACCTGCAGCTTTAGAAAGATAACCATTCCTCCTCCCTTTCTCCCATGGAATCCACAACTTAGGGAGATAAGCTCCCTCCACCCCCTTTTGTCTGGAATCCACAAAGTTAAGGACTCTACTCCTCTCCTCCCTGACTCCCTCTGCCTTAGGAAGATAAGCTAAACTCACACCTCTTCTTCTGCATCCCCTGCCTGCTCATTTGCTTCAGGATTTTGCCCACTTGCCCAGCAACCCTCTAGCCAATAAACAGAAACCTACATAACCCCATGAAAGCTGATGCCCAGGGCTCAGAATTTTGGAGACTTGACTCTCCTCTGGGCTCACACATAATAAAACTTTGTTCCTCCATCTCTCTGAGTGCATTCTTGGGTTTCTCATTGTCTAAGTTTCGTCTGCTGTAACATTTGATTCCATGACTGGGAAACCCAACCAAGCAGGCCCATTGTGCTTCCAGCTTGGGACTGATGGGCACGGCCAGCAGTGATAGCAAAGGAGGTAGATGCCACGCATCCCCTTAACGGGACCTCCTTCTGAGGTGGTCTCCATGGGCTGTGTCCCCACACCCCAGCCTGACTCAGTGGGGAGGTGGACTGAATAGTGCCAGAAGACTCCGGAAAGGTAAGGCCCCGGGTGCCAAGTCCTCAGTCAGGCCTGTCTCCAGCTGGAAGGGGTGACTAGTCACCTCCCAAGATCTCGAGTATTGAGACCCCTGGATAGGGCAGACCCAGCGGGAAAGACTGCATAATCTCTGAGCAATTGTGTGTGAATGAGGATGGCAGAGGCTTGCCCCTTGCCCCTGTCATGCTAGTCTGTGACTCCACGGCCTGTGCTATGGAATCTGAGTGGGCTCTAACCTGTTTGTGTGGCTACGTCATACGGCATAATGGCCCACCTCGAACTGTGCCTGGGTGCCTTAGCTAAGATAAGCCAAAGTTCTCGCGAGAGATGCGGACAGGTGGGCATCTGAGTGGCCTCAAAGAGGCAACCACTTCCTTTGTCTGTCTTGCACCATCGACTCAGGGTGTGGACTTATTACTGTTAATCCCTGTGGGAGGGACTGTGTAACTTCTGAGCGATTGTGTGTGTGAGTGAAGATGACAGAGGGTTGCCTCTGTTATTCCAGTGTGTGACTCCACGGCCTGTGCTATGGAGTCCGAATGGGCCCTAACCTGTTTTCCGTGGCTACATCACACGGCATAATGGCCAACCCGAACTCTGCCCAGGCACCTTAGCTAAGATGAGGAGAAGTTCTTGCGAGCGACACGGACAGGCGGGCATCTGAATGGCCTCGAAAGAGGCAACCTCTTCCTTTGTCTGTCACTGACACAGGGTATGGGCTCAGAGACCAATGTGCCTACTACAAAGAAAGTGGACACTGGAAAAATAAGTGCCCCCCCAAAATCAGGCACATGAAAGGAACATCCCCAAAGAAAAATATCAACCTGAGCCCCAGGACCATCTGATCAGGCTGACAGGACTTGGCTCCAAATATGGGTAACCGGGCTTACTGGAACTTGGCCCCCACAAGCCCATGGTCAAACTACAAGTTGGGGGGCAGTCAATGACATTCATTGTAAACATTGGTGCTGAATATTCTGTGTTCACAACTCCAGTCACCCCCTTTAGCAGAAAAACTGCTAACATCATAGGAGCAACTGGAGACCAGTCAAGCCAATGGCCTTTTTGCCAGTCAGGAACATGTCAGCTTGGTGGCAACAAAGTAACTCATGAATTTCTGTACCTGCATGAATGTCTGGTTCCCCTACTCGGTAGGGACCTCTTAAACAAACTGGGAGCCCAGATTACCTCCAAACCTGAGGGGCCAGCAAGATTAAGCCTCGGGACTGGCCTCACTCTCCTTGTCACCGTACCCCAAAGTAAGGAATGGATGCTTCATGAGGAAAAATTTCAAGTCAGAATCTGGAAAATCTGCTAGAACTTTCCCCCCAGGTTTGAGAAGGAAAAAACTCCACCAGGAATGGTATAGAACCATGCACCCATCATCATCGACCTGAAGCCTGGAGTGGTCCCAGTCTGGCAGAGGCAGTATCCAACCGCCAGCAAAACAAAATTGGGCATGGTTGAAAACATAGATTGCCTGAGGAAAAAGGGAATCCTGATTGAGTGCCAGTCACCCTGGAACACCCTATTATTACCAATAATGGAGACTGATGGGACAGGATATCAACCAGACCAGGATCTATGAGCCATCAACAACACCACTCTCACCATAAATCAGGTTGTTCCCAACCCATACACTTTGCTGAAACAGCTGCCACCCAGATCCACCTGGTTCACTTGCTTGGACTTAAAAAACGCCTTCTTCTGCCTGCAGCTGCACCCCCTGAGCCAGCCTCTGTTTGCCTTTGAGTGGGAAGATCCCAGAACCTGGCAGAAAACTCAGATAATCTGGACTTGGCTCCTGCAAGGTTTCAAAAACTCCCCTACCCTTTTTGGAGAAGACTTGGCAACAGATCTAGCCACCTACCCCCGGGAAGACTGCAAGTGTGCCTTTTACAATACATGGATGACTTCCTATTTGCAGTGAGATGGAAGAGAACTACTGAAATAAAACCCAGACTCTCCTACAACTTCTAACACAGACTGGATACAAAGTGTCTTGGAAAAAAGCCCAAATCTGTAAACAGCAAGTTAAGTACCTGGGGTTTAGTATCACACAAGGGCACTGGAGGCTCAGACTAGAATAAAAGAAAGTGATTTGCACCATCCCAACCCCCACCACAAAACGAAAAACTTCCTAAGTTCCTTGGGGCTGCAGGGTTCTGTTGCATCTGGATTCCCGGGTTTGTAGCCATGGCCAGACCCCTTTATAAAATGCTGATGGGCCCAGAAAAGGAGTCCCTCATCTGAAAAGAAACCCAACAGAAGGTTTTCCAAGGCATGAAGAGACAAGTCAGCCGAGCCCCTGCCTTGGGGCTCCTGGGGGTAACTCTCAGCTTCAACCTGTTCATGCAAAAAAAAAAAAAAAACAAGAAACAAAGTAGCACTGGAAGCCCTCACACAAACAGTCAGCCCCTGGCAAAGGCCCATCGCTTACCTCTCCAAGCAGCTGGACCCCATGGCTGCAGGATAGCCACCCTGCCGGAAAGCCCTATCAGCAAAAGTAACCCTTGTCAAAAAGCCTTATTTGGGAGATACTACTACATAGTCCATCTAACTTCCCTCTGTGCCACCATAAGCAGCCAGTGCCAAGTTTGTGCCAAAAACAACCCTCTGCAGGACCCCTGAACTCCAGCTGGCATCCAGCACATGGGAACAGCCCCTTTTAAAGATCTCACAGTAAACTTCACAAAAGTGAAACCAAGTCGAGGGTACAAATATCTGTTAGGGATGATATGCAACTTTTTAGGCTAAGTCAAAGCTTCCCCCCACACACACTGAAAAAGCAAGAGAAGTGGCTAAAACTTTACTCAAGGAAACCATTCCCTGATACAGCTGCCTCTGTCCATTAAAGGCGACAATGGCCTGGCCTTTGTCCAAGAACTGACAAAAATATTAGGGATCAAGTGAAATCTCCATACTGCTTACAAGCCTCAAAGTTCAGGGAAAGTTAAATGCATAAATCAAACTCTTAAAGCCACCCTAGCCAATTTCTGCCCAAAAAAACTGGTCTCCCCTGGGTAAACTTACTTCCCTCAATCCTTCTCCTAGTTAGGAGCACCCCAGGACCCATGGGCTATTCACCCTTTGAAATTTTGTTTGGCTGGCCACCCCCAATTATCCAGGCTTTCAAAGAAAATCTCAAACTCCTGGGGGAGGCTAGCCAAGATTCCTTCCTCCAGCAGCTGGGGAAAACTCTAGCCCAAATACATAAACTGCCTTGTCCCGAAACCTCGTCCCACTGGAACACCCGGTGCACCCCCACCGGCAAGGGGACCAAGTCAGGGTTAAATACTGGAGAAAAAAAAGCCCCTTCAGCCATCCTGGAGAGGCCCACACACTAATTCTTGTAACTCCCATTGCTCTTAAAGTTGCAGGTATCATCCCTTGAATCCATCATTCCAGGGTCAAGAAAGCACACCCTGATAAAAAAAAAAAAACACAAAAAACAGGACACCTGGACAGCCCAACCTATACCCAACCACCCCTTAAATGTTCGAGTTGCCTGGAACCACCTCTGAGCACCCTCCTCATCTAACGCCTGCTAAATGGACCCTTGCTCCAGGTGGTTTCTACTCCTGGAAAGACTACTCGCTCTGCTGCTCAGAATTGGACTGGCTGCTGTAGCTCCTACATACTGGACAATAGTAAATAGAGCCTTAATTGCAGTGACATACTTGTGCCTTGTAAGATGTTTCTGTGCCTTAAGTTGCTTTTCCTATTCTGCCTCAGGGCTGGTGCCAGTTCTCAGCCCTGCTCCAGTTGTTACAAATCCACCCCCCTCTCAGCAGCAAATAGGTTTAAACAGCTCACAGGAAAGTACCAACCCTCCTCTTCCTTTATCTACCGTACCTATATGCCAGCAGAATGTTACAGGTTATCTGAAGCCTTAGCTTGTGAGGAAAGGAGACAAAAGTTCTGGAGAGCCAGACTGAAATTTAGGGGTAGCTGCAAAACTTACAGCACACTAGGGGAGGTCAGTTGTTGGACTTAGCATTCACACGCAAGTATGTTGGATGATTGGAGGTACAAGATATAGCCCCCCCAAAAAAAACTTAAAACAAGTCTGGACCAGCCTCATCTGGCTATCTAAAGGCCCCAATTTTAAGTGAGCAAATTTAACAGGACTTTATTAGCTCACTCAATTCACAGCTCCCGTTCAACAATGGGTACGACAGTTGATTGACACTACCTATGCTCTTCTCCACAATATCAGCCCCAGGACCAACTACTGTTGGTTGTGTCTGCTCCCCCCCAAAAAAACCTACTCAGGCACCTCGACCCCTCCTGATTGGCCTCATAAAACAAAAGTGCCCACGGGAATAAAAACAGGGCTAAGAAGACTGGGCTCCTCTGTTAAATTCTACTAAAAGCTTTCCCAAGAACTGAATGAAAACATAAAGGAAATAGCAGATTCTTTAGTTTCTCTCCAGAACCAGATTAACTTGCTAGCCAGAGTAGCGCTACAAAATAAAAGAGCCCTTAACTCTGCAAAAACCCCCGCAAGGGCAGAAAGTTCTGCCGCTCTTGCAGCTTGCTAGTAGGTGCCATTGCTCCCTGGAAAGGGGTCCCAACTTCTCCATGTTAGCAGATGATGTCCCATAAAAAAATTATAAGGACATCAAAAGGGGGAATGATGTAGAAATTGCTGCTGCCTCTTTAACAGCACTCTCTCCTCCTAGTTAGCTGAGACCCACAGTTTTAGGAAAATAACAACACTCTCTCCTGCCCCTTAGCTGAAACCTACAGCCTTGGAAAGATAGCAGCTACACTCCCCCCCTTAAACTGAGACCCATAACTTTAAGAAAATAAAAGCCCCTGTCCTCCCCTGCAACTGAAGCCCTCTTTAAAAAGATATGCTAACTCACACTTCTGCTTCTGTAAACCCCACCTGCATGCTTGTTTAAAGAATTAGCCTGTGTGATAAAGAATTTGCCCGTGATAGATCCCTATATAAACTCATGTCAGCCAAGGCTCAGGGCTCAGAATTTGGAGACTTGGCTGTCCTCTGGGCCCGTGTGTAATAAAACTTTGTTCCTCCGCCTCTCCAAGTGCCACTTGGGTTTTCTCATCATCTAAGTTTCATTTCTGCTGCAACAGTAGAATTATCTATTTATCCTTTGAAATCTGACAATATGTTTCATGTACATTGGGGAGATTAGGTGCATATGTATTCATAATTAAGTCTCCTTGAAATAACCACTTTATCAGTATATAGTATTCTCTATTGTCCTCTGTTACATTTTAAAAATTAGAGCAGTGTAATTTACAGAAAAATCAAACAGAAAGAACAGTTTTCTGATATTACCCCCCCACACACACACACAAAGGCATTTTTCCCATTATTAAATGTTTGCATTAATTTCATGTCTTTGTACAATGGAAGAACAATATTATTATAATTATAATGTTAAATATAGTCCATATACACAAACACTTTTCCTGTACCTCTCTGTCACCCACCTTTTCATTATACATGATACTTCTATAAGGGTATTGTATATCAAAACTTATAGATTTATCTTTACTTTTTATGTGCTTACATTCCTTACCTTGTAGAAAATAAGTGGATTCCCATGTCAAAAATACAATAAAATATGTATGCATATATATTTATTAGAGAATTGTGAGTTTATGAATCAATCATGCATAAAATACAGGATTCCTGTGCACCTCCCCATAGCCAACACCTTTCATTGGTGTGGAACATTTTTAGAAATGTTAGAAAGTTTAGAAACTTTCTAAAAATAACTGAACTATGTTTTAACAATAGCTGCCTCTGTTACAAATGATGAAATAGTTTTAAAATAGTTCTATTATCCATCATTTACACTAGATTTTTTCCCCCATGCACCACCCTATTATTACTAACTAGTATTACTATGGCATATTTGTTATAATTCATGAAAGAATATACTTATCTTGTACTATTAACTGTAATCCATCATCTACAATAGAGTTCACTGTGTTGTACAGTCCTATGTTTTATCTTTTAATTTTTGTTCTAGTGGTATATACATCCTAAAGTTTATTCTTTAAGCCGCATTCAACTATATAGTTCAGTGCTGCTGATTACACTAATGTGCTACCATCATCAACACTGATTTCCAAACCTTTACCATCAGCCTAAATAAGAATTCTGTAAAGGGTAAACACCTACTCCCCATTCTATAACCCCAATCTCTCTCCTGGTAACCTATATTCTAGATCCTAACTCTATGAGTTTGCTTATTAAGACTACTTCTTAACAGTGAGGTCATACAATATTTGTCCTTTAGAGTCCACTTTATTGCACCCAAAATAATGTCTCCAAGGTTCATCCAGGTTGTCAAGGGCATCACAGCTTCATTCCTTTTTACAACTGAATACTATTCCATTGTATGAATATAACATATTTTGTTTATCCGTTTGTTGGTTGATGTACACTTGGATTGCTGCAATGATTTGGCTATTGTGTGTGATGCCTCTATGAATATTTGGTATGCAAATATCTGTTTGCATTCCTTCTTTCAGTTCTTCTGGGTATATTCCTATTAGCAGGATTGCCAGATCATAAAGAAATGCTATAGTTAGCTACTTGAGGAACTGCCATCTGTCTTCCTTTGTGGCTGCAGCATTTTACATTTATACCAGCAAAAGTTGAGTGTTCCTATTTCTCCACTTACTCTCCAATACTTTTAGTTTACAGTTTTGCATTTTTTAAAAAAAAATACTGGCCTTTCTACTGCTTGGGAAATTATTTTTCATTGTGTCTTTTTTTTTTTTTTTTTTTTTTTTTTTTTTTTTTTTTTTTTCAGATACTGGGCTGTGTGAGCCACATCGATTCCCCTGAGCTGTTTTTTCTGTTTCTTTTGCATGTTGGTTTCTTAATTTCTTTTTAGGAGGCACCAAGGATCGAACTGGGGACCTGCCATGTGGGAAGCAGGCGCTTAGCCACTTGAGCCACATCTGTTCCCCTTATTGCATTTTTTTTTAACAAATCAATTTTATTGAAATATTATTAAAGCATGCAATGTATCCAAAGTGTACAATCAATGATTTTTGGTATAATCACATAGTTGTGTGTTCATCAGTTCAATAATTATTAAAGCATTTTCATTATTTCAATAGTAATAATAGTAATAATGAAAAGACAAACAAGAAAATTCCTCCCCTCTCAATCTCTCTGTTTCCCTTATTATACATAGCTGCTATTTCTGACTATTCTTGTACAATGATTTGTTTATTAAGCTGTTTTATTGAGATATATTCACATACCAGATGATCTATCCAAAGTGTATAATAAATGGCTTTTAGTATAATCACAGTGTTGTACATTCATCATCTCAAAAATTTTAGAACAATTTCATTACTCCAAAAAGAAAGGCTCCATACCCCTTAGAATTCTTTCCTCAGGCCTACATATCCACTATTCTATTTTCATCTTTGTAAATTGATTTTATTTATATTTTATATAAATCAAATCATACAATATCTTGTACTCTGGGTCTGGTCTCCTCTACTTAGTATAGTTTTGTTTTTTTTTCTGATGTGAACAGTTTGTAGTATTCACCTACATTTGTTCAGCTTCAAAGAAAAATGGTCTTATATATGCAATTCTACTCATATTCATATTTCACATATTTACATTTTACATAATATATTTAGTTCATAATAGGGCAATCATACAATATTTTTCTTTATGTGTCTCCTTGCTTCAATCAACATAATGTCCTCCAGGTTCACCCATTTCACATGTTTCAAAATTCATTTCTTTTTACTGCTGCATAATATTCCACTGTGTGTATACTCCACAATTTGTTTATCCATTCATCAGTTGATGGACATCTGGTTTTTTACAACTTTTGGCTATTGTGAATAACACTGCTATGAACATTGGTGTGCAGATGTCTATTTGTGTCACTGAATTACTTATTCTTGGTATATACAAAGCAATGGTATAGCTGGGACCCAAGGCAAGTCTATATTCAACATCCTTAGGATCTGCCAGTCTTCCACAGTGGCTGTACCATTCTACATTCCCACCAAGAATGAATAAGCATTCCTATCTCTCAACATACTCTCCAACATTTAAAGTTTTCTGATTTTTTAATAGCATTCTGTCTAATCAGTGTGAAATGGTGTATCAGTGTGTCTTTTTATTGTTGAGTTGTTTGATCTCCTTATATATCATGGATATTAAACCCTCATCAGATATGTAATTGCCAAATATTTTCTTCCATTGAGTCAGCTGCCTTTTTACCCTTTTGATAAAGTCCATTGAGGTACAAAAGTGCTGAATTTTGAGGATGTCCCATTTATTACTTCTTTTGCTGCTTATGCTTTGGTTGTAAGCTTTAAGAAACTAATGCTTACCACAATATCTTGAAGATGTTTTCCTACATTTTCTTCTAGGATTTTTATGGTTGTTCTTTTTATATTTAGATCCTTGATCCATTTTGAGTTAATTTTTGTGTAAGTGGTGAGATAGGGATCTTCTTTCTTTCTGCTCGATAAGGCTATCCAGTTCTCCCAGCACCATTTGTTGAATAGATTATTCTGGCCCAGCTGGGTGGGTTTAACAGCCTTTTCAAAAATCACTTGACTGTATGAGGGTCAATTTCTGAGTTCTAAACTGGGTTACATTGGTAAGTCTGTCCTTAGGTCAGTACCATGCTGTATTTATTTTATTTTATTTTTTTTACCAGTGTAGCTAAGTAATATGCTTTAATGTCAGAAAATGAGAGTCCTCCAAGTTTGATCTTTTTAAAGATAGTTTTGGCTATTTAGGGGCCTTTACTCTTCTAAATAAATTTGATTATTGGCTTTTTAATTTCTGCAAAAAGGCTGTTGGAATTTTTATTGGGATTGCATTGAATCTCTAAATTAATTTGGGTATAGTTGATATCTTTTTGATATTTAGTCTTTCAATCCATGAAAACAGAATATTCTTCCATTTATTTATTCTTCTTAAGTTTCTTTTAGCAATGTTTTGTAGTTTTCTGAATACAGGTCCTTTATGTCCTCGATTAAGTTTATTCCTAAATATTTGATTGTTTTACTAGCTATTATAAATGGATTTTTTTTCTGATTTCCTCCTCAGATTGCATATCAGTAATGTATAGAAACGCTATTTATTTTTGCAAATTAATCTTGTATCCCACCACTTTACTGAAACTGTCTATTAATTCCAATAGCATTGTTATGGATTTTTCAGAATTCTCTAGACATAGGATCATGTCATCAGTGAATAGTGAAAGGTTTAATTCCTACTTCCCTATTTGGGTGCCTTTTATTTCTTTGTCTAGCCTAATTGCTCTAGTCAGAACTTCTAGCACTATATTGAATAATAATGTTGACAGTGGGCATCTTTTTCTTGTTCCTGATCTCAGCAGGAAAGCTTTCAGTCTTTCAACACTAGCTGTAGGTTTTTCATATATGCACTTTACCATATAAAGAACATTTCCTTTTATTCCTATCTTTTGTAGTGTTTTTTTTTAATCAAGAAAGGGTGCTGTATTTTATCAAAAGCCTTTTCTGCAATAATTGTGATTTTTCTTCTTCAATTTATCAATGTCGTGTATTACAGTAATTGATATTCTTGTGTTGCTCCAGACTTCCATATCTGGGATAAAGCCCACTAGTTTGTGGTGTATAATACTTTTAATGGTGCTTTTGGATTGTTTGCAAGTGTTTTGTTGAGGAGTTTTGTATCTATATTCATTTGAGATATTGGTCTGTAAATTCTTATTTGTGGTTTTGATGTGCATTTCTCTAATAGCTAGTGATTTTGAGTATCTTTTTATGTGCTTTTAAACTATTTCTATATCCTCTTTGGAGTAGTGTCTGTTCAAGTCTTTTTCCCTTTTATATTTGGGTTGTTCATCTTTTTATTGTTGAGTTTTAGGATTTCTTTATATATTCTGGATATTAAACCCTTATTGCATATGTGGTTTCCAAATATCTTCTCCCATTGAGTAGGTTGCTTTTTCACTTTCTTGACAAATTACTTTGATACACAAACATTTTTTAACCCTGGGTTGGTTTTATTTGTCTGTTTTATATTTTTTGCTTGTGTTTGGGTATAAAGTCTGAGAAACCATTGCCTACCACAAAATCTTAATGATGCTTCCCTACATTTTATTCTAGAAGTTTTATAGTCCTGGTTCTTATAGTTAGGCTTTGATAGATTTTGCATTAATTTTTGGAAATAGTTTGAGAGAGGTCTTCTTTCGTTCTTTTGTTTATGGATACCCAATTTTCCCAGAACCACTTTTTGAAAAGGCTATTTTTCTCAGTTCAGTAAGCTTGGCATCTAAGTCAAATATCAGTTGGCCATAGGTGTGAGGGTCTATCTTTGAACTCTTAATTTGAATCTCTTTTTAAATATATCTAACCGTATGCCAATACCTTGCTGTTTAGAGCCTATAGCTTTGAAATATGCTTTAAAGTCAAGAAGTGTGGGTCCTCCAACCTCATTCATCTTTCTCAAGATGTTTTTGGGTATTTGGAGCCTCCTCTCTTTCCAAATGAATTTTATAACTGGCTTTTACATTTCTGCAAATTAGGCTGTTAGAATTTTGCCGTTATCTTCCAGACAGAGATTCCAAGGAGCACAAATAAAGGGAGGAAAACAGCAGCTATGAGCTCACCCTTTCTCTCCTTCCTCTGATGCCCACTTTGCAGACCACAGATTGTAGGTGGACTTAGCCAATGGCATCTTGTCCTCACAAGTCTCTTTGTCTAGTTCTAATAAAAACCTTTCCTTCCTTTGTTTGCTATATGCCTGAAAAACAACCAAGATTCCTGGTCAGTAACATTGTATTACTCTAGTGCTTCCCTGAAAGAGCTTGCAATCAGTTACAGATCAGAGCTTTGTCTTCAGAAAAAAAAAAAAAGAACTTTAAATGAGAAGTAAGGTTACAGTATAAACCTTGCTCCTTCTGTCAATTTCACAACCGTTATGAAACTGAAACCTCAAGAAAGGGTCAAATACCTGCCCACAGGGTCTTTAAACACTTTCAAATGAAATTCATACAGTCTCCACACACTCCAAATTGAAGCTTACATCCAATTACATTTAAACTTTTTGTTGTATTGTGAAAATCAAAATCAAACATTAAGGATCTTCACTGGAAGATATGGGAGTCGTCAGGAACCCTTAGCACATTCCAGTTTGCAAATGCCTGCAGTGGCTAGAACATACCCAGATCTCTAAAGGCAGTAGCTGCTGCTGTCAAATTAGTAGAGGTATCAACAGATTTGGTCCAAGGGCATACTTTTTGGTTAAAAGAGCCACACATTGCCAGTTTTAGTCTCAGGAAAAACCCGGGATGTGTCAGCTCAAAGGCTGACCTTTCATGAAATCCTATTTGTTCTCTCCTTCAAATATCTAAATCCTCCACAGTAATACCTTAATTCCAGCACTGTATTGCCCCTGCCTGAAGGTTTGCCTCAAGATTGTTAGGTTGTAGTTTCTCTGTTATAATCACTAAGTCCAGACTTAGCAAACACACACACACACACACATACTCAAAACACCTTAATTAACCTAGACTTGATCTTATTTGGAAATATGCATTACCTTAAAACAGAAACAGATAAATATCAGGCAAGCTTTGAGGTAGCAATTATAGTAGAAGCCATAAAAGGTCAACAAGCTCCTGACCTCACCATAACCTAGAAAATTGAGGTAAAACATGTAAGTAGAGGGGGCCATTTAACTAAAGGAAAATATTTTAATATTTATACTTCCAGTAGATATGCATTTGGAGCAATTCATGATTTTGAAATTTTATGTAAACAGTGAGCTTTCTGAAATCATTAAGAATTAAATTAAAAAATGGTAAATAAGTATCTGAACTAATAGAAACATTGTAACCACTTGAAGTGTTAAGAAAAAAGAAAAAAGAAAAATTGCTGTGGTACAAATGCTAACTCACACTCATAGATTTGAGCAAGAATATAAGAAAAATGTCAAACTAGCAACTCAACAAATTGTACAAACACCAAGAATTTTTCCTTGACTTATGTGTCTCATAAGACCACTCCAAATGAATTAGCTACCAGTCAGCAAAATGCTTTTGATTTTAAAAGAAAGAAATAGTGTCAACAGGTTACAAAATAAATTCTTGGCATGGATTCTGGGAAGAAATGGATGGTGTCTTTGTGGCCCCAGAATCCCTAAAAGGAACTACGTGTGAGCAGTCCATGAAATTACCTATTAAGGAATATAAATAAATGAAAAAGTTTACAACTTCATACTGGCAGTCAGTCTTTGATATGGTAGTTCAAATAAAAAGTAATCAAAATCATACATTCCACATGAGTTCATGTGGCTAACAGACTTCAAAGTGAGTCAGGAGGTCATCCCAGGGGTAACGCTTATGCACACCTTAGTAGGATCTCATAGATGACAAAAGTTGATATCACTCCACACAGAGGGGCTCCTGATGGCTCTGGAGACATCCAGGTCCTATATAAGGGGGGATAGCTCCAGAGATGGATGCCTTATCAGTGGGCTCTACTTTGGAATCTGTGCTCCTGAGAGTGACAGAGTTAGACTCAAATAAGTCCTCCCTGCACATGGTCCATCAGTCCCTTCTATTCAAACCTATATGTGATCCTGGAGTTTGTAGGTGTACTTCCAGAAACTGGAGCCTCTGGCCTGCCCATGTGCCAGCTGTGCCTGGAATATTGGTGGAGCTGCAACTCCTACTCTACAGCTCAATGGACTCATCCAAGTCACCTTTTGAGGAGTAAATGATGGACAGCGGTCATCCCAGGGAATGGGGAGAGCCTGCAGCTGCAGGCTGGATAATCCCATCCACTGTATCCATGGCATATAAACCCACTCTCACTTGGAGGTGGAGTGGACATCATCATCCCAGACTCCTCAGGATTGGGGGAAGAGCTGTGGACTAGAGTGGACTTAATGGTATTCTGTTGTAGACATATTGTGATTCAAGCAATGGAAGAAATTATAACAGTGAAGTGGAGCCAGTGGCCACTAGACGCTTTTGGGGTAGGGAAGGGAAAAGCAGTTGTAATACAGGGGTTTTCTCAGGACTTGGGAATTATCCTGAGTGCCATTACAATGACAGATACAGGCCATTTTTCATCACCATATACCATGCAGAACTGTGTGGGAGAGAGTGTGGTCTACAATGTGAACTATGGTCTATGCTTAGTGGCAAAGCCCCAGGATGTGTATAGCCATTGCAGGTGATGTGCCACACTAATGAAAGAGGTTTATGTGGGATGTTATGGGAGGTGTGGGAGGTGGGGAATATGGGAATCCCTGTAATCTTTGTGTAACATTTATGTAATCTAAGCATCTTTTAAAATAAGTAAAATATATATATATATAACTTTTATGTAAGGAAATGCACATATATGCATATATATTTATATATCATTTTACAAATATTGGTTTGTATTGTGAAAAATTCAATTTTTACCCACAATAAAATAAATAACTAAATGAATAAATAAATAATTAAATAAATTGAAAAATCCAAAAAAAATCATACATGCCAACCATATAATCCAGGCACAATCATTAATGTATCACTGAAAGCTTTGCCCCCTCCCTTCTGGACCATTTGAACATTGGCAGGTGGACTTTAACAACCTGCAGTTTCAATGGGTTATAATTATATATGTCTCATGTTTTACATGTTCTCTGAATGGGTTGAGGCATTTCCTGGTCAAAAAGGAATGCTACAACTGTAGGAAAAAAATCTATTAGAAAATGTTTATCCAACGTGGGGAGCACCATTTGAAATCTCAAGCAAACCTTGGAATTCACTTCACTTGAAAGCTTATAAAAAAGAGTGTTGAGTGGCTTCCATCAGCAACACCTCCATCACCCACACCATCCTCATTCTCTGGTCAGGTGGAATAAATCTTTGGGGTATTTAAATTAAAGTTAACTAAATTAACTAGCTGACTCATTTGGTCTGTCTTAGCCAGAAATAATCCTCTTGGTCATCATGGTCCTGAGATCTTCACCATCAGGCAAATATCCTCTGTCCCAAAGTGAGATCATTATAGGGTGTCCCATGTACTAGGGACAGTTCACTAGAGAGGATTGGATGTTAGTGAAGAGAGGTTTTTTCAGTACTCTAAGAAATTAATGGAATATTTTCAGGGATATTTTCAACAAGTTACAGTAGCTTTTATCAATCCACCATCACCTAAAGACAACATTCCAGCACCCACAACCTGATGACTTCATATTCCAGAAAAGACATTAGAGGTAAACCAATTTTTAGCCTAGCTTCAAAGACCCTTATTAGTTTTGATAATTTCACATATAGCTGTCATATTAGAAAAAATTGTGACTTGTGTACCTTACTCCCAGCTAAAACTGGTGCCAATTCCAAGGTGGTTTTATAAAATGGCATATGACCCACAATTAAAATTTACCGAAATAACCCAGAAGCAGTTGACACCATCTGATTTGGACAGCTTCCATCCAAAAGCATGGAGCAAGACTCTATTGCCCCAAGGGTTTTGGATTCTATGTGGAAGTTTTCTGGGCAGTGAGGTGCAAACACATGAATTGACAGGTTTGTTAGATCAAAGGGCCTGGAGGGGGAGCTCGGAGAATGAGATTGGTGGAGGAGTCTTGCCTTACCTAACCTGGGCTCCTACAAGGGTCACAGGAGGGGCTGGGATGAGTATATGGTGGGCTTTTGCCTTTATTGTGGCCGAGGAGAGAGGGATAAGGATTTCCCATGTATCTTGGACGTTGGCAATTTCAAACAAGAGGGTATAAAAAACAGATGTGACAAGAACAATTTGGAGAAGCTGCAAACAATTCTTATCATCCAAGTGATATGAAGATACATGCTTCACTAATAAGTTATGTAGCAGGAGAGAGCAGCAGTGGTAAGGGGACAATTGAGAAGAGGTGGCAGGGGCTGATCATAGAGGCTGAGGTTAGCTGTAATCATCCATACCTGTGAAGGTGCATGTGTTGCAAGCTGTGGTTATGTCCTGAGCAGGGTTAACTGGGGTGGTTGCTCAAAAGGGGAACTTATGACGAAGCCAGACAAGATGATTAGGCACCAGATATAATTTATTTTAGGCCATTAAACAAAAATTCCCTTTTTTAATTGACACATTTGCGCTTTTATCTGTTTTTATAATCTTATTTTTATTCTTTTGTTATCCTCTCCAAAAACTTATTTTCTATCCTATCCCTAGTCATCGAGGTAAAACCCTTAGTTAAAATAACATCCTTATTAATTATTCTTATTACTCTAATCTTAGATCATCCCATAACTCCAGTCATTAAAGTGTTTCTAGCATTATAAATGCAACTGATTTCTTGGTTTGCAATATCTGTATGATAACAATGGACCTGAAATAATGTAACATTCAGTAGAAATTGACCAATGGGCCAACATAAGAGGTAAATTACATTACAAGAGGCATGCCATCCTGTGAAAAATCACTCAACCCTTCTACAGATCAGTATGGTAAATATTTTGGCATTAGGCAACTTTACTTGAAGCTTTACGCCAGCTTTTCACAATTTTAACTTTGTGATTAAAGCTATTTTTTATGTGTGGAAAACTGAAATAGGTCAGGACCAAAGTTGGGATACATTCTAGGCTGGTTATATGACCAATCAATCTGGTGAAATTCAGGAGATGGAGATGGGACTCCCATAATCAATGACACAGAAATTAAAAAGACTCTGATAATTATATATTTATAGACATAAAGAAAACCATTAAATATAGGTATTGATGCAATGACAAAAATTCCACTCGTGTTGTGGCAGAAACGAAACTTAGATGATGAGAGAACCCAAGTGGCACTCGAGAGGTGGAGGAACAAAGTTTTATTACACGTGAGCCAGAGGAGAGTCAAGTCTCCAAATTCTGAGCCCTGGGCATAGGCTTTCATGGGGTTATACAGGTTTCTGTTTATTGACTAGTGGGATGCTGGGCAAGCAGGCAAATTCCTGAAGCAAGCTGGCAGGCAGGGGTTACAGAAGCAGAGGTGCCAGTTTAGCTTATCTTCCTAAAGCAGAGGGCTTCAGGGAGGAGAGGAGTAGAGTCCTTAACTTAACCTCAATCCGAGGTTATCCTCTCACTGATAGTACAAATTAAAACTACTACCATGAACAACAGTGTGTATTGAGGCAACCCTTTCCTCTCCCACTCATCACCTCCTTCCTTCTACCTTACCAGCTCTCCTGGGGCCACACTGCTCTCTGCTGGTCACATGGAACAGCCCTACCTCTGGGATGGGCTCCTTCTGGACCTCTGACAGTCACACTTTCCCCAGATAGGGTCTCTCTTCTGCTCATCACACACCTCTGTCTCCCTCCAAAGCAAAATGTGTTGGTGAGAGGCAATGGTATTCACATTTGCATCAGGACTTTACTTGCTGCATTGATTTTCCTGAAGCAGTGCTAATGGAAGGTACTAGAGAAATGAAGACTGAATAACTGGAAGGTAGAAGTAATTATATTTCTGTGCATTGATGTGCAAGCCACTGACAGAATAAAAAATATTATATATTGATCCACTTGTTAGTAAAATTTTATTACTGATTGATACCAAAAAAGAAATTCAATGTAGGCAATGATAACCTATTTTCCCTTTGGAATCAACAGTTTGATAAATTGCCATTCTTGGGCAATGTTCAAACCCATGGAATAGCAGCAACAGATATAAATTGGTCAAGCCCATCAACTCCTTGGGACTGCCAACATAGGTACTGATGAAACCAGACTGTGTGGGCATCATATGAACTTTCAGAGAAATCAACACATTCTGTGAACTCTATTGAAATGAAATTGTGCTACTTTCTTCTGCCCTTGTGATCAGCTCTAATTTCACTAGCCCCGAGCATCAAAAGACAGCTGGAACCTTCCTGACCACGGACTGGAGACACACTAGTAAGTCATTATTTTTAGAAGCATATGAATTTTAGATTTAAAAGTAAACTGAGAGAGAAAAGAGTGGTTAAAACTCCCTATTTAAAAAATAATGAAATATAAATAAAATAAAATGGATCATATTATACAATATGTTATTCAAACTAATAATGGTACCTTTTCCATGGAATGAAATTAAATGGAAGAATATGTTGCATTTGTGATCCTCAATTTAGATATTCCAAAAGGATTATTATTTTAAATATTCTTGGCATAATAATAATATCTTGGCTCAGAAGTACATATATTGAATTAGGGCTGTTTCATTTAGCACAAGAAGCTTAAAGTATATTCAGTGTTAAATGAGATAAAATTAATGAAATGTATGTAAGAAAATTTAACAGCCTTGTGTAGAGAAAATATAAATGAGTGTATCTCTGATACATTGGGGGGATAGCTTACCGTATATTCCAAGATAAGGACCACTGACAGGGTTCTAAATTCCTGAGATTGTGTGCCCTGCCTATAGTGTCTAGTTGTCTCTACCTGTTACTTTCTGATGAGCTTTCCCTGTGTCAACATGCCCACAGCCAACCACATGGGTTTGTTTCTTAGACTATATATGATGGGATTCAGGGTTGGGGGTACAATAGTGTAGAAGATAGAAATTACAGGGTCAGAAATAGAAAGAGACCTTGAAGTTGGTTTTAGATAACCAATGCAGGCAGTAGAGAGAAATAATACAACAATGCCCAGATGTGGAAGGCAAGTGGAGTAGGCTTTTCACTGGCCTTCTGTTGATGGAATCTTCTTAACAGTGGAGAAGATGTACATATAGGAAACGGTGATAAAAATAAAACAGAAGCAAACTAAAACTACGCCAATAAGGATGGACACAATTTCTCTTATTAAATTTTCTGAACAAGAAATAGCTAATAACTGGGGTATGTCACAGAAGAACTGATGGACCACATTGGACCCACAGAAGGATAAGGAGAAGGTACCAGCTGTGTGCATCACAGCAGTCATACCCCCACCCAACCAAGACACAGAGGCCATCTGCATACATGTGCCCACGTTCATGATGACTTCATAGTGCAGAGGATGGCAGATGGCAGCATAGTGGTCAAAGTTCATGGCTGTGAGGAGTAACAGCTCTGCAGCCGCCAATAAAACCATCAGAAAAACTTGGTCAACACAACCAAGGAATGAGATGGAACTGTTGTGGGTCAAGGAGTTGACAACAGACTTGGGGATAGTGATTGAAATGAGGCAGAGGTCCAAGAAGAATTTCTTCAGGAAGAAGTACATGGGGGTGTGGAGGTGCTGATCTAAAGTTGTGATCATGATAATGAGGCCATTTCCAGTCAGAGCCCACAAGTAGATGAATGAGAAGAGCCCTGAATGCAAAATGTACATATTGTTATTGGTAGTAAATCTGATGAAAATAAATTCAGTCACACTTGTTTTATTTTTCATTTCTTCAAGGATAGTATGATAAAAAATCAATAAATAAAAAGAGAAAAATATAACATCAGCAAAATCACATCTCTTCATATGATAACGTGTCACAATTACATTACTAATACATTCCTTCTATCTATATCCTTTTCACTTTATTGGTCATCAATCATTCCCTGATTAATTTAGTTTATTTAACCAATATAATTTCAGTTAGCATCTATCTGTCATTAAAATATTGTTCAAAATATATTTTGTGAAAGATGCTGAATGACAGAAAAGTTTCTTCTGAATTTTGCAAAACTCTTCCAACACTCTAGATAAATCGAAATTGTCCAACTAACAACTTAACTGTGCTAAAGGCTGATTGTCTTCATTGTGGTCACTCATTGTCTCTTAGTGTTTGAGTGAAAAAAAAATTCTCATGGCCATACATGGACATATTTCCAACTTATCCACACTTGTCTTTTTCTTTTATTGTGATGAAAATAAAATAGCAAAATTTGCCTCAAGAAATGGTTCTTGATAATTCCACCTGACTCAGTTACCTGTCAATAATATATTAGGGCTAAAAATATAGTATGTTTTTATAAACACAACATCATTATTTTTATTTTTTTAATTTTTTAATTTTCTTAAATATATTTCATTAATTGTTATTTCATTTAACACTGAAGATAATTTAAGCTTCTTGTGCTAAGTGAAACACCCCTAATTCAATATATGTACCTCTGAGCCAAGTATTATTATTACACCAAAAATATTAAAAATAATCCTTTTGGAATATCTAAATTGAGGATCACAAATGCAATATGTTCTTCCATTTATTTTCCATGGAAAAGGTAGCATTATCACCCTGAATAACATATTTTATAATATTATCCTTTATATTTTATTATATTTCATTATTTTTTAAATAGGAACTTTTAACCACTGTTTGCTCTCTCATTTTACTTTTAAATTTAAAATTAATATTTTTCTAAAAATAATGACTTACTAGTGTGCCTCCAATCCTTGTTCAGGAAGGTTCCAGCTGTCTTCTGAGGTTCAGGGCTAATGAAATAGGAGCTGATCACAAGGGCAGAAGAAAGTAGCATAATTTCATTTCAATAGAGTTCACAGAATGTGTTGATATCTCTGAAAGTTCATATGATGCCCACATTGTCTGGCTTCATCAGTACCTATGTTGGCAGTCCCAGGGAGCTGATGGGCTCAACCAATTTATATCTGTTGCTGCTCTCTCATGGGTTTGAATATTGCCCAAGAATGACAATTTATCAAACTGTTGATTCCAAAAGGAAAATAGGTTATCATTACCTACATTGAATTTTTATATTGGTATCAATCAGTAATAAAATCTTACTGAGTAATTAGTGGATCAGTATATCTTACTTTTTACTCTGTCAGTGGTTTCACATCTATGCACAGAAATATAATTAATTCTACCTTCAAGTATTCAGTCTTTGTTTCTTGAGTGTCTTCCTTTTGTACTGCTTCAGGAAAATCAATGCAGCAAGTAAAGTCCAGATGCAAGTGTGAATGCCATTGCCTCTCACCAAGTTTTGTTTTAGAGGGAGACAGAGGTGTATGATGAGCAGAAGAGGGACCCTACCTGGGGAAAGTGTGACTGTCAGAGGTCCAGAAAGAGCTCATCCCAGAGGTAGGACTGTTCCATGTGACCAGCAGACAGCAGTGTGGCTCCAAGGGAGCTGGTAAGGTAGAAGAAAGGAGGTGATGAGTGGGAGAGGAAAGGATTTCCTCGATACACACTGTTGTTCATGGTAGTAGTTTTAATTTGTACTATCAGTGAAAGGATAATGTCAGATTGATAGGGTCTGACTTATATTTGAACTTGGCCCATCTCTGAGAAAAATTGACTGTCAGGCTGGCTGGAATTGAGAACTGAAAGCTATTGCACTACTCCTGCTTAGAGGTTGTGGGATTGATGGGCTTGGAAAAAAGAGGAAGTGGAACAAGTGGGAGAGGATTACACTTTCTGAGTATACTTTTTATTGTGAAACCTAAAATATATATATATATTTTATTATATAATGTCTCATTTATTTGTTATGCTTATCATATGATCATGGGTTTAACTATTTGTTCAGATTATTTTTGAGCTTTAATTTTTGAGAGAAATTAGTTTTAAACCTACAATTCTTAAACCAGAATAATAATATTACAATTTGAGTGCCACAACAATCAACAAACAAGCACACATACCAGATAAGCAAGATATCCACCTTCTCATAGATTGATGCTTTGATTCTGTGAAGACGTTAGGTAGGAAACTGATTCTCCTAAGAAATTGGATATTTCTTCACATTCCAAACCCCAGATCAGTTACATGTGCTACAGGTTCAATCCACTAAAATTCACCATTAGTTGTATTTTCCCTATTTTATCTCCTTGTCACTCTATGACATTAGAGGAGTCTCTCTATTAATAGTGCTTTGGAATTTTACAAGTGTATAGCATAGTGCAAGATTTTAACTACTGTTTTTAAGTTATGGTTGTGTTTCTTCCTTATGGATCGTTTTTTTAAAAATTCATTTCCTTCATTCTTAAGAATGACCTTATTTTATTTTATTTTTGTAATTTCCCCCTACCCTATTTCTTTCCTCTTTCTGGAATTTTATTAAATTGATTTCCATCATTGATACTATTTTTAAACATTTCTCTCCAATTTTCAGTGTCTCTGATATGTAGCATACACTTTAAGAATGTGCCTCAACACTTCTTCCAAAATTTCTATGGCACAATTTTATTTCTGATACAGAATTTTCACATATTAAGAATTCCCTCTAGTTTTTTGAGTTACTTTTTTACCATCACTAATTGAAAGGATTCTCCTCTTTTTTATGTTTTCTAAAGAGGTCTTTTCTTATGGGGTTTTAGTTTTTTTCTTCTATTATCTGCAATGCATATTTCCTCTGGATTCTTTATCCTGTCAATTTTATGATTGTACTTTGGCTATGTCTCTAATTAGAGACTTTCCACAAGCATATGGTAAACCTAGGGTGTGAGAGGAAGAGTTTAACACAGGTGTAATGTGTGTCAACTGGGCTTGTGAACAGCTGAAATTCATTGATCAGGGATGTGGAGATTTTTAAGGGTTCTTAGAGGAGTCATAAATTGTTGGGGACCTTCCCGGTAGCACTCATTATGCACCTTGTCAGCAGCACCGGTGACATGTAACATGGCCGTCAGGGTTGAAACAAAGAACAGCTTTAGCTACAGTTAG
>JAQZBX010036425.1:0-24181 GCA_029593785.1 Cabassous unicinctus
CCATGTGGGAGAGAGGCGCCCAGTCACCTGAGCCACCTCCGCTCCCTGCTTTGTTGTGTCTCTCAACGTCTTTCCTCTTTGCGTCTCTTTTGTTGTGTCATCTTGTTGCATCAGCCCGCCGCGCCTGCCCACCTCACCAGCTTGCCTTCTCCAGGAGGCACCGGGAACTGAACCCGGGACCTCCCATGTGGTAGGCGGGAGCCCAATCGCTTGAGCCACATCCGCTTCCCGCAAGGGATTTTTGTGGGCATAAAAAGGAAGTTAGCGTGACTCCTATTGCTCAGAGGAGGCTTTGTCCATCTTACGGGGCGGGTTTAGGGTATGGGGGGCTTTAGTTTGTATGGGGTCAAAGGTAATGACTTGGGGCTTGATTGGCTGTCTGGATCAGCTGCCTTGGTGAGGATTTCAAATTTCAAAAGATCAAGAGGAAATTCAAGCAGACACGACAGTTGGGTTTTTGTGACCAGTGTTTGAAGGTGTTTGGAGAGAAGGCCAGGGGAAGGCGGCTGCGGCTGGGAATAGGGCATTGGAGCGAAGGTGGGGCGAAGCAGACAGACAGATGCATTTTGGAGGCTACATCCCCAGGACGTGGGCTGGGCTGCTACGGCAGGTCCAGCGGTCTGCTGGGCTCAGACGACAGGCCTTTACCGTCTCGGGACCCTGGAGGCGGCGGCAGGCGGGCCTCTCCCGGCGTAGCCCTCCGGCTGTGCTGGCCGCCTCTCTCCCTGGCTCTGCTCCTCTGGTCTCCAGTGGCTTCCTTCTACTTCCGTGCCCAGCGCCCTGTGTGCAGAAGGGCCTCAGCCCCTGTGGCTTCAGGCCACCTCGTTCCGCGTGGCCCCCCTTCACTGATAACATCTTCAAGGACCCTATTTACAAACGGGCTCAACCCCAGGACCGGGGCTGGGCGTCGAGCTTGTCTTCTGTGGGGGATACGATGCAGTGGCCCACACCCCTGTGAGCCCCTGGCTGGAGGCTTGACCAGCCAGGGGAGGGCAGGGCCAGCTGCTCAGGTGAAGGTCGCAGGGAGTGGGCTGGGAGGTGGCTGGAGCTCGTGGGCACTGACCGCTTGTGCTGAGGGAGTCAGCTCTGCCCGTGCCGAGGGCGAGACCGTCCCAGCTTCCTGACGTCCCAGCGGCGGCCACACAGACTCTGTCCATCAGAATTCTTCTCACCATCCTCATTGGGTCAGATCTTCATTCCTCGGGGGTTGGATATGATTTTTTATGGTCATGTTTTATAAGGTCAGCTGGTGAAAACCATGAGTATTTGTTTTTTTCCTTTTTTTTTTTTTTTTAGAAAATGTGCTGCTATAAATGAGTGAGCATTTCTGGTGTATCCTGTACAATGGACCGAAGATGATTCCAAAAGGATTTTTCCAAATGTGGTGAGAAAGTTAGCTTTTAAGAATCAGCAACTTTTTTTTTTTTTCCCTATTCAGGAAATAGCTAAATTTCCACTTAGTAAAAAAAAAAATTTCCATATTTTTCCACATTTTGTTCACTACCTATCTGAAATAAATCTTTCAAATGACATTTCCTAGAGACATTAAAAAAAAATCATAACTTAGAACGAGTTCAAGTGGGATTTGAATAAAGGGTTACCCATAAAAATGCAGCCCCGTGCAGCTCATTGCACACACACGAGGCACCGGTGTCGGCGTGCACTGGCTACAGGGCTTTCCTTTCTCGGAGTCCATTTCCCTTTTCCTTGAAACAGGAGGTTGGCACTAGACCAGGGTTCCTAGAATTCTGGATTTCATAGACCAGGAGGCAGGTCGTCAGTGATAGTTAAATTTGGGGGGGTGGGGCACAGTCTTGCCAACTCTTTTCACGGAAAGAATCATAAAAGAAACAACTACCGCTTACGCTTGCCATTTCATAAAAGTACATTGTAACGCCCAAAATGCAGGAGAAGCAGGCCAGGAAAAAAAAAAGGATAATTCTTTAAATTGATCCATTTTCTGAGAAACTCAGTTCACTTCCCACCTCTTATTTTGATGAGGACGTGTGACGCCTCCAGTGCGCCCAGCCCCGGTCTGCGGACCGGTGTGCGGACAGCGGGCCGTCTCCAAGGACCTCCTGGCTGTTGGGAGATCCGACACCCATCCCAGGGCCCACTGCAGGGCGCCTCAGGGTCTCACCCGCGGGTGGGCGCGGGCTCTGCGGGCACTGCTGTGGCACTGCTGTGGCACTGCGTAACTGGGCTTTTCCATCCCTTGTCACCTGCTCAGCTGTGGAGTCACCGGTTTGCATCTGGGGGCCCAAAGGTGTCTCCCCGTTCTGAGCGACTTGCTAGGACAGGGGTTCTTAACCTTTTTTGTGCCACAGGCCCCTTTGCCAGTCAGGTGAAATGAATGAATACTACTGCAATTTATTTATTGCCTACATTCATAAGTGAAGGAAATGCTAGATTTCAGTGAGAGGTCAGGGAAAATAAAGGTAATAAGTTGATTTTTGTCAATTCAAGCTCACGGACCCCCTGAAATCCAAGGGGTCCAGGAACCCCTGGTTAAGAACGTCTGTGCCAGGAGATGAAGAGCCACCCGCCTGCAGGCTGGAGAGAAAGGCCACGGGAGAGGGTGGTGGGCGCAGGGCGATCACTGCTATTGACGAGTGGATGAATGAAGAAGCCAAAAGAGTTCCTTCTGCACGTCAGATACGTCACGTGGGCTCCTAAGCATTTTAGGAAGACGGTCATCCACAGCAGCCTTTCCCTGCTAGACCTTGCCGGATGCCCAAGCGCGAACATCCAGGCTCGAAGTTGAAGGGAAAAGAAAACGCTAGGTGTGTTTTCCTTGTTTATTTAAGGTTCTATTAAAGAGAAGTCAGCTCTTAGCCATTTAAAGGTGTTGAACTGCTTCCTCCCAGAGTTACCGAGATTGGCCCAGCCTTTATTTAGGTTTCTGTCCTTTTCCTACTCAGCAGGTTTTAACCTCATCTCTGGCAGCTTCTACCTTTTCCAACAGATTCCCTGGGAAGTGGCTCTCACCCCTTGGCCCAGGAGCTCCTTGCTCTGGCCACCTGCACCCGATTGGGTGGGCCTCTCTGTGTGCTGGATCGCCTTCTGGCGAGGGCCGCCCTTCCGCCGAGAGGCTCCGGGGTCCCCGGGGCCCCCAGGCTGGGTAGCACCTGGCGGCCATCTACGTGGCCCTGAGGCGTGCTTCCGCGTCCCCTGGCATTGCGTTCTAGAGGCACGTTTTCTAGTCCAGCCTTTTTGAAACCCATGAAGGACAATTTTGAAAGAAGCAATCTCTAGGTTTCCGAGTGAAATATTTCACATCTGGGCTTTGACTACGTGAAGATAAAAGCCTAAGAGCAGTTTGTTCAATAGTCACATCTACTGTGTGTTGTTCTTTGCTTTTGGCTCAAGATCAGCCACTGAACGAGGCTCGGGGGTC
Source organism: Cabassous unicinctus (assembly GCA_029593785.1). Classification (NCBI taxonomy): domain Eukaryota; kingdom Metazoa; phylum Chordata; class Mammalia; order Cingulata; family Chlamyphoridae; genus Cabassous; species Cabassous unicinctus. The sequence goes on from JAQZBX010036425.1 coordinate 3,398, forward strand.
CACTGGCTTTTGGGGGATCTGTGGTAAAGTGCACAAAGGTGGCCGTGTTTGGGTTTGCAGGAGGCCTCCTCCCTCAGGATCGGCCCGGCGTCGCCATGGACCCTCAGGCCGCTCTTCTTGGTCGAGGAGCCCGTTTCCCACAAGCACCCAAACACCCTCTAGAGCAGGGGTTCTCAACCAGGGCTCCGAGAGCTGGAACTGAAACTCAAAACATCATTCTTGTGGGGGCGTGTTGGTGCAGGCGTGATACGTGTATTAACTAACCCACAGTACAGCGTGGACTTGGTAAGGGGTCTGTGGTCTTCCCCTGACTGGCAGAGGGGTCCTGGGTTAAGAAGCCCTGCCCTGGTGAAAGGCACCAGGCTCAAGGCCCGGCCAGGGGAACCCTGGGCTCCAGGAGAAGATCCTGCCATGGGAGCCTCGGCCTGTCCCAGCTCTTAGCATCAGCGGGGTGCAGCCCCTGGCGAGAAGCTGCCCTTGAACGCACCATGAATTTGAGGCAGATTCCTAGAGGACACGCTTTTAGCAGCAGAAATGCCTCTGACCACCTGTGCCCGAGGGACGAGCCAAAGCAGCCTTCGCAGCCTCGCTGCCAGGGTTCACCTCATCTGCCCTTTGCTCTCTTGTGAGGCCATGAACCCCTAGATAAGACACCCCCTTAATGCAGTTTTTTTCTACGTATGCTTTCGAATCCTTCGTTGTGCTCACCCAGTGTCTTCTTAATACCCTCCATCTCTTTGGCCATCTCACTGAATTTATTAAGGAGATCTGTTTGAACACCTATGATTGTCTCAAATCCTTGAGTCATCTGGAGGCTTAGCTTGTTCCTTTGACTGGGCCGTACCGTCCTTCTTCTAGGTATGGATGGTAATGTTTTACTGCTGTCTTGGCATCTGGTTGACTAGATGTATTTATTCTGGGCTCGGTTTCTTTCCAGTCAAGGAATTTCTATTTGATTGGTTTTGTGCTTCAGCCCCTCTTTGAGACTTGGTTCAACCTAGTTTGAAACTTTATAGTGGCTTGTGTTGAGTCGATCTGAAATTGTTTCAGTTCCTTTTCATGTTTTTTTTGCCCTTTCTCTCTTGTTGGTTTCAGGTAAGAGCTGAGGGTGTGGTTGGTGTGTAAGCCCCGGAGGCCGAAGCTGCCTTGTTTCCCCAGGAATTGATGCGGCGTCTCCCACCTTTCTGCCCTGCCAGGGGTAGGGATGAGCCGCAGCCGTGTGCAGGAATCCAAGCCGTGCAGGCCAGGACCGTCTATAGCTGCCCGGAGAGACTGATGGAGCTTTGCATGCCAACCTCCCTGCCTGGGCGGGGGTGGAGCTTCAGGTGCGGGCAGCAAACCAAGCCGTGCAGGTCAAAACTGACCACAGTTGCCCCAGTAGACTGGGGAAGCACCGGCCCCCTCCTCCCCTGCTGGGGAGTACCCAGCAATCTAGTCTGGGTGGGCCAAAAGTGCCTGCAGTTGCCAGGAGAGGCTGAGGAAACACCGCCCCCCTCCTGTCCTTTGGGGGCGGAGATGTAGCCGCAGGTTTGCCAGTCTAGTCCGTGAGGGCCAAAGGCACCTGCAGATGCCCAGCAAGGCTAGTGCGGGTCCGCCCAGCTTCCTCCCTGCAGGAGAGCGGGCTGGCGCCCAGGGCAGGGCAGCGATCCGACCTGGGTGGAAAGTCCCTGCTGTCACTGTGATTCTGTCAGCCTGGCTTCCCCTCATGCCAGGAGTGGAGTTAAAACGGTGGCTACTGGCTTCTTTCCAACTTGGACAGATTCAAACTTCAGCTATTCTTAGGATTAGACTTTAGCCGCTGAATTTACTAATCAGTAGCTGAATTCAGTGGCTGATCGCCGTTTCCTCCCGTTTCTGGGAAACAGTTTCTAACTCCAGCCACGGAATAGCTCCTGAGGTGGGCTGCATTGCCAGTGGAGTACGGGCACCGGCCCCCGCGGCGTGGGGGCTCTACTCACGAATCTTCTCTGCAGATGGGCAGTCTCCTCCTCCCAACGATGTTGCAGGATGCGCTTCTGGTCTCCTGGCCTCCGCTAACAGGTGCTTTAGAGAGCGCTGGGTGATTGCTAACTGCCCTGTGGGAAGAGCGGACTCTTGGAGCTCCTGGCTCTGCCACCATCGCCCCCCACCTCCCCGTAAGCGCATCTTAAAGTGCACGTGCCCCTTCCTAAGCTGGAGAGCTCTTTGTATTGGAACCACTCCCACTGCTTAGCAGTAGCTTCAGACACACACTGACAAGCTGGCAAATCCTGACTGAGCTCCCTGTTCTCACCCGGGATCACCCTGCTGCCCACCGGGTGGCACTGAGGCTGCTCAGGATGTCCTGCAGCCGCCCAGGACCAGCTTCCTGGTCCCTAAGTCCCCTAGTAAACTGTTGCTACTTTGCTCTATGGCGTGGCCTGCCGTGCTTTTTGGTCGTAAGTACCCACTGAACTTTGGTGGCACCTATTCTGTAGGCTCACGGCCAGACACCTCTCTAGCCCATATTCTGACTTGGGCGTCTGAGAAGCAGAGATGATTGGGGTAACACTTCTGGGACACAGACCCGTTAGATGAAAGCTATTTCCTCCAGAAAAATGGACACATATAACTGCAGGTGGTCCTGAGCCCCTCAAAGCTCAACCTGCTTCTCCAGGATTTTTACAAATGTCAATCATCCACCTTACTGTTTCCACCACAGTTATGCTAAATGTAGATCAAAAGTATCTGTTACTGGGAGCATTTATTACAGGAATTAAGAAGATGGGTCCAAAAACTCTTGTGATTGAGTAGCAGTTGGTTTGTTATATATCATCTGCAGGAATCCGTCCTGCAAAGTCTTGCAGGGGTCTGTCCAGCAGAGCCCATGACAGTGCAATGAAATTACTCTTAACATGGAGGTTGAGAGAGGTCAGGGACAGCTGAAGAAACTGTGCTCTCGAGCCGATCCCCAGCATGGTTTTTATTCAGGATTTTTTCAGTCAACATCAGGGTGCACAGTGTAGGGGAGCAGGCAGGTATGGGGGTTGTAAATCACATCATAAGAATTCCAGGCTGATAATGGGGAAGCAAGATTACAGAAACATTTAGTGATCTACATAGGAGATAGGGTGGGAGATAAGGGAGATAAGATAAGTAGGCAAGTTCCGGTTTATGGCAAGAACTGATATGGTGAATTCTCTGTGTGGGCAGAGAAACAGGCCTCCAAGTTTTCCCACAATCATCCAATAAAAATAAATCACAAGGGAAGCAGATGTGGCTCAAGGGACTGGGCTCCCGTCTACCATATAGGAGGTCCAGGGTTCGATTTTCCGGGGCCTCCTGGTGAAGGCTGATGGAGTTTCAATTAAAGGCCATGACTGCTGACAGAAAGCAGGCCACCTTGGAATGTGGGAGACAAGCCCTCCAGTCTCATGCTGATAGGAGCTGGGTGGGGAAACATCCTGAGCTTATAAGATTTACTATGCCTGTGAATTGCAGGAATGAAAAGAGGAACTGAGCCATTAACCTTTAAGACTTGCTGATTTTAGTAAAATGTAAACTGTCAAGTATCTATTGCCTTTGGTATGCACATATATATATTTTCTTTGTTCTAAAGCCAAAATAAAAGCCACACTTTATGATGTGGCTGGGCTCTTCTCTCCAAATCGGATGGAGGGTCCCCTGATCCCAGTTTCTTCTCTTTGTCTTTTTCTTTCTCATCCGCGGCACCGTTTTCACCGACCCAGTTCCTGAACGCCAACAGCAGGCAAACTGGCCTGCGTGGTGAGCTGGCCCTAGCGGAGAGCTGGCACAGCAAGATGATGCAACAAAAAGAGACACAGAGGAGAGACAATGAGCGATGCAGCAGACCAGGGAGCTGAGGTGGCGCAAGAGATTGAGTGCCTCTCTCCCACTCTGGATGGTTCCAGGATTGGTTCCTGGTGCTGCCTAAAGAGAAGGCAAGCAGACACAGAGCACACTGCGAATGGACACAGAGAGCAGACAGTGAGCACAGAAACAATGGGGGGTGCTGGGGTGGAATAAATAAATCTTTAAAAACAAAACAATCTGATCCTTCCAATTTTGCTTTAAAAAAAAAATCACAAAATCTCATTCAATGAATAGAAATGGTGAAAGCACATCAGTAATTAGCAGTGCTATTATATGGGAATGACAGTGGTTGAAAGGGAAAGTCTACGGTCATGTAAATTACTAAAAAGAAAGCTAAAAAATGTTACACTTTTTACCATGCTGTATAGCATGGTAACACCTCATGTGAAATATGAATATGCACATGACTGTTCTCTGAAACTGAACAAATGTATGTCAATGTTACAAGATGTGAATATCAGACAAAAAACCCATTATGATTCCATTTATTTAATATGTAAATATAAATCAATTCATAAAGATGAAGTTAGATTAGTGGTTATGTAGGTCTGTAGAAGGATAGAGGGATCGAGAGCTGACTGCTAAGGAGCGTGCAGGTTTTCCTTTTGGAGGAATGAAATTGTTCTAAAATTCTGGTGAGGAATGCATACCATTGTGATTATACTAAAAGCCACTGATCACTTTTTTTTTTTTAATTAAAGATTTATCTTATTTAATCCCCCCTTGTTGTTTTTGCGCTCGCTGTCTTGCTCTGTGTCTGCTCGTCTTCTCTTTAGGAGGCACTGGGAACCGATGCTGGGACCTCCAATGTGGGAGAGAGGCACCCAACTGCTTGAGCCACCTCTGCTCCCCGGTTTGTTGGGTCTCTTGTTGTCTCTCCTCAGTGTCTTTTTGTTCCACCAGCTCGCCGCGCAGGCCAGCTCACTTTTCACGAGGAGGCCCCGGGAAGTGAACCTGGGAAGTCCCATATGGTAGACAGGAGCCCAATTGTTTGAGCCACATCCGCTTCCCTACACACACACACACACACACTTTGGATAGATTGTATGGTATGTGAGTATATCTCAATAAACCTGCTATAAAATAAATAAATATGCAAGAATAGCCAGAAATAGCAGGTACGTACAGCAGGGGAAGCATAGAGAGATTGAGAGGTGATGAATTTTTTGTCTGTTTTTTATTATTGACATAATGAAAATGCTCTAATAATGATTGAAGTGATGAATGCACAACTATGTGATTATGCCAAATACCACTGATTGTACACTTTGGATGGATTGTATGCTTTACGAATATATATCAATAAAATTGATTAAAAACAAAAACAAAAACAAGCCTCATTCATGGAGCTGGTTGTAACTCAGGGGTTGGGCGCCAGCTTCTCACATACAAGGTCCTGGGTTCAATCCCTGGCCCCAGTACCTCCAAAACAAAGAACCAACCAACCAAACACAAAACACCAACAAACAAACAAACCTCATTCAGCCCCAGCTTAGAGTGACTTAACGGTCTCTTAATAGCACCCACAGGAGTAAACCAGGTCAACTTTACCTTGAACTGGGAATGATTAGGAAAAACTGGAGATACAGAAACAATTATAAAACTTCTTGATCCCTCCTCCAAGGTTCTGTGGAAATTAATTTGCAGATTGCTTTTGTGAAAAGCAAAAAGGCAGGAGGGGCAGTGCATGGGAGAAACATAGGTACAGACTAGTTTGGGCAAGACCCTTCCCTTCTAAAGGAACTGTTTTTTTAACTATAGAAGAAAATTAATTTAGCTGAGTGGATTTCAAACTGACAAGTTTGGAAAAGCAGTGGAATCCATTTTTTTCTTTTCCAAATGAAATCTTACGTAAAACCAAATATATACAGCAAATAAAAGCTGAACTTTTGATAAATTTATTTTGTAGGTTCACACTAGTAACACTATAAAATTAATTAATGAGAACAAAAACTAATGTGTTGGTGGTCTCCAGAGTAAGAAATTTGGTGTAACATGCTTGTTTTTTCCCCCCCAATAAAATATAAAATTTTAATTGAAATAAAATAGCTTCTGAAGTTTGTTTGAATGCCACTGGACTTGATATCGCTAAGGCTCTTCTGGTTTGATCATCATCGGTCTCTGGGGCATTTCACACGGGGTGACACGGTGGGGAGAGCAGATGGCCCCCCACGTTGTGGTCACGGTCACCCCACAGCACTGTCCTGCGGGTGCTTCTACAAAGTAACGGAGGCGAAGAGCACAGATGCAGCCCCCCACCTCGTGCTTGCCCAGGACGCAGTCCACGGTGGTCAAGGGTGTGGACCGCGGGGCCAGACGTCTTGGGTTGAAACCTGGCTCCATCCAGTGCTCGTGTGACCTTGGGTAGGTGACTTAACCTTTGTGTGCCTCAGTTTCTTCATTTGCGAGACAGTAATGGCAAGTACTTTGGTGGGTTGTGAGTTAAAGACAGGTAATTAGGCAACTATGATAACACCTGACGTAAAAGTAGAGGTAAAAATACTAGTTATGGTTGAGAGTGTCATACCAAGTCTAGTGGAAGGAGACACAAGATCAGTTCATTTTTTTTGAGGTACTGGAGTCAGGGATTGAACCTGGTACCTTGCATGTGGGAAGCCAGCGTTCAACCACTGAGCCACATCAGCAACCTTGAGTTGTTTTTTCATTTTTGTTTTTTTAGGAGGCACCAGGAACCAAACCCTGGACCTCCCATGTGGGAGGCAGGCACTCAACTGCTTGAGCCACATCCGCTCCCTCATTCTGTTTTCAGGCTTCTTGCTCCTATGAAGCTGAATTTAAGTGGTAGTATGCCCTTATAATAAGTTCTTATGCCACAGGAAATTACTCAACGTACCCCAATTTCTAGACGGGAGAAAAGAAATCCGGGGGGGGCGGGGCATGTATAGTCTGAGGAGACAACATTATTAGTAGCTCCCCCAGATTTGAAAAACCTTCAGACTGGTGTGCCTGCTCCTAGGCGGAAGTGGTGCAGGTGGTTCTTAAACGCCCCCAAGCTGCAAGTGCCCAGGCTGAAGCCGCGCAGCCTGTCTCCCCCCAGGAGAGACGCATGCATCTGCAAATGAGAAGGGGGGTCAGAGACCATGTGGAGCCTAAAGGCAGCAAGGCCGAGAGCCAGAACCTGTGTCGGTGCCGCCCCCCGGAGCTGGCCCCCACAGGCTCCTGCTGAGCCTGAGCAGGCTCGCTGCTGAGAGGAGAGGAGGGGGGTCTGCGGCCAGGAGCAGCACGGCTGAGGACCACCTCAGAAAGGCGTGGCCTAGCCAGGGCCCCAAAGCCATGTTCTCGGGGAGTCTCTACTCTCAAGAATGCAATTCCTCTCCGAGGATTTCTAAAGGCTCAGGTAACTGAATATCTATAAGTTGTAGCGATTCACCTGTGCCTGCTCAGGAAGGCGAGGGGTCTATAGAAGCCACCCGCTCCCCCACTTCAGGAGCAGACGGCTGGCCCAAGGGCACCACGAGGAGGCCCGGCGGGCAGTCCACGGAGCAGGCACCCCGCCGCGGTGGGCAGCACCAGCTCGCCCCACGCCACGGCCAGCTCTAGCTTCATGAGCAGTAAAAGCCACATGTTCTTTATTTAGTTCATATGCTACACCATTTTTAGAATTTTTAGAATTAGATAAAAGAGCATAGTAAATGGCAACTGCGTGAAGTTTCTCTTCATAAACAATGTCAAAACAAAACTTTTTAAATTACAAAATGTTAAAAAATATGTAGGTACTTAACATTTCACTAAAGCATAAAGTTACAGGTATTTTCTGAAGAAAAATAATTGTGCCACTTATCTATTTCTGCTGTTTCTATGAACTTTTTTATTCTGTACATAGGACATTTTGTACAAAATATGAAGTCTACATTTTTATTACTTATTACCATAAAACAAAGATACAATGTATGTACAATATTAAAAGGAAGCCATACTAAAGCACACTAAAAGGTCCACTCGGAACAGTGACAGTTCTGATGCACAGACACAGTTTGGAAAATGTGAAGATGCCAACGCGGAACTTAATGAAGAAAAACAGTCACCAAATTACTAGTTTATTTTCAATGTAGTACTTTTGAAATCAGTTTGGTACAGAATAAACAGTGCATCTATAAAGTTGAACGATTAGCACAGGGAATCCAAGTACTAACTAGGGAAACTGTAATATGTCAAAATATTAAGTAATACCCTTGGCCAAAGAAAATGAGTTTCTCTCAAAAAAAAAAATTTTTTTTTTTTTTTTTGGTGAATGTTTGTCTTCAAAAAGAGCAGAAATAAAACCTAGACAAAAAAGATGTTCTTATATGTTGAGCTTCACACACGCAACCAAACATTGCTATTTTGTTGTTTTTTTTTCCCCCTTAGGGCACAAAGAGATTCTTTCTAGAAACCTCTCTCTCAAACATAGTGAACATCCAAAATCAAGGATATTTGAGAATCTATCAGCTAAAGATGGAAGTTCAAACAATGGTATATCAAAATACATAAGACGCTGCTCTATACAATAAAAAGCACCCTTTTTCCCTCAGAAGGAGAAGGCATTTAAACTTTTTAAGAATTATAGATGGTAAGATGGATGGATACTCGTCAAGCTTCTCAGGAAGACCTTCTTCTCACAGAATGGGCTGCCCCACTTTCAGAGGGGGCCGTCTTCTAACTCAGCACTTGCTCTTAACCCAGTAGACCCCCTTCCCCAAAGTGACGTCCTCCCAGACACAAGGCAGGACGCGCTGCCCACGGGTCTAACGGGCAGCAGTGAGGACAGCCCCACGCCTGCTTCTTGCCACACTTAATGGATACGGGAGACCTAGATTCAAAGACAGATCTTAAAAGCAGCCGCATCTTATCTTTTATGCATTGAGACAGGTAACATTAAGTTATATAATCTTATGCCAGAGACAAAGGAAACTAGAACCACTTGTTCAGAATAGCAGTGCACATTTCAAACAGCTTTCAAGCAGGATAAATAAGTCAAATACTGGCCACCCTGAGAGGAAAAAAATAGACACAGCACTAAGTTTAAAGATTTTCTCCTCGTGCTATTCCATCTAAAACAAAAAGCTCAATACAAACATGCAAATAAGTCTGTGAAATAGATAGCAGCATCTGAAGATGGATGGAAAGTGGGATATTGTACTTACGAGGTGTTGGTAACGTGTGCTCTTTTCAACCGAAAAGGAGTCACCTGCCGCCGCCCTGGCCGGTGCCTGCTCTGAGCTCCCAGAGCCGCGAGAGCGGACAAGGGCTGAGCGGGCACCGCAGTGGCGGCCGGGCCCACGTCGCTACTCTTGTCGCGTTATGCTGAAAGGCAGCCGCAGTTTGCATTAGGTCAAGAACCGGTTTAACTAAAAAATACCTCATTCTAGCTTTCTTCAATTTATGGAATTCTTAGAGATTAATTTTGTTAATCAAGAGCCTTGTTAAAAGGCAACAACGTCTAAGAAAAGAAAGAAAATTCTGCAAATAAAGATATGAACACACAATTGGTGAATTCCAATTCCAGCCCAGGCGGACTGAGAAAGCTCTTATTTAAATCAATGTCCTCTGCCAGCTTCCTCCTGGCATCCTGGTGCTGCGCCAGCCTCGGGAATATGGCTTTAGATATATGGAAAAGAAGTAGGCCATGTGTTCGTGTCGTTAACGAAAGGAAAGAAACACCTTAGAAACTGACAGAGGCTGAGGACTCGTGCTACCTTTCGGTAAGCTGTGTTAGGATGGGAAAGCAAAGAGCCATCTCGATGAGAGTCAAACAGAAACAAAAAGCCCGCTGGCGCGACAATCACAGGGAAACAATGTCAAGGGTGTAAAGTCTTAAAAAACACATAATACTTTTAAAAGTGCTCCTTTGATTTGAAAAATGTTGTCACGGCCCTAGAACCACCCATCCGCAACCTTCTAGCAGAGCTCGGAGGTGGCAGGGTGCTGTCCTGTGACCGTGGCGCGAGGCCGCGGCCCCGCCACCATGGTGTGAGCTCCTAAGCTGGGGCTGGCACCGAGGAAAGCTGACTGGGCCTAAGACTCGCATGGCACAGAAGGACGCGCTCTCTACAGAGCCCGGAAGCGAGCCCCCGCGGTCCCCCGGGAGGCTAGTGGCCGCCCCGGGACAGCAGCTCGCCGGCTCCGCACTGGGCTTCCAAGGCTTTCTTGGTGTGGAGGTCCTGAGGCAGCTCGGGCTTGCGGCGCGCGAGGGCGCGGTCCTTCTTCTGATCTTTCGGCGCCTGAAATTAAAAACGCAACGGAGTTGGCTGAACACCAAGCTCTCTGCAAAGCGAGTCGCTTACCAACGGTAACTACGAGTCCAGTGGGCACCGCACAGACTCCAGGCTTCTCCCGTCAGGGGAGAGCGGCCACTGTCTACGTGGAACGGGGCATTCAGCAATGAACTGAAAGTACCTGGTCTTTTCAGAATAGTCTGATGACGAGTGGGCAGGCAGGTGTGTGGAAAACTGGCATTTTGGGCCTCTACAAAGCGTGGTTTTTTTGGCACAGAATGTTCAGCACCTCTATTTTGTAGAATTCACTCGTTTTAAAAATTGTCCTAAACACACTCTCCTTTCTTTAATATTGCTAAAGCCATTTTATGGCCATAGCTATTATTGAAGCATTCCAGAAAGTCTAAACTTTCCCTTGGAAGTAAACGAAGAGGACTAATGAAAAAGACTTATTTAAATTGGATTAAAAAACACAGGATCTAACGTTATCAAATTTGAACAAGGATACTTAAAGTGACATGAAAACCTCCAGCACCTGGAAAAACTAATTTTCTACATGAAAATTCCTAATATTGAGGGTAAGAAATAAGACTTTTCTCCACTCCATTCTCAGAGCTTAGGAAATTTGGTTTTATTTTTAAAAAAAAATGCAATGAATCCTGTTTTTGAGCAAGGATTTAGACAAACATGTCTGCAAAGAAAGGGGAGCCAGGTCAAGGGAGCCAACACCCCAAACGGATACTTCATGTGAATAATAGTTAAACAGATTACTCCCTCATAAAGGAGGGCAGCTATGTTGACAGTGGGTTCTGCAGCAAAGGAAAGGCCATCTAACCCCTGCAAACGCGCGCCCACCTGAGGCCACGGCAGGTAAGAGGCCTTCTTGGATATCCCGTAGTTCCTCAGCCAGAACCAAGTCTCCATCAAGAGGAAGATGGCGACGAGAGAGCCTAAGTCCCCTCTGTGGTGGCAGACAAACAGCCACCAGAAAATAACTTGTTTTAAGTCAATCAACTGACAGCCAAAATGAAATAACCTAAAGCCAACAAACGCATAGTCTGCAGCCATCTAACTCTGGTATGGTGAAATGGTGGTGTTTTTTTTTTTTTTTTTTTTCTTAAATGGAAAATTCAAAGAACTGCAAGAGTCATAAATGAAAAGTTCACATTTCTGCAGAGCTATACATATTTCTTAGCAGGGATTCTGCAAATTTATCTATGAGAAAAGCAATGAAGCCAAGGTTTAAACAGAATTTTGCTGTGCCATCACTTCAGGACGGTGTCTAGGAATGTTGTTTGAATATTAGTATTCATTCATGGCAAAGGCAGGAGTTTTGGTTTCTGACCCTGAAAGCCAGTGTCAAGTGGTGTCAGGAGCACACCAGAGGGCATGGGGACGGTCAGAAGGCCCTGCCACAGTGCTTGAGGAGCGTGGCCGTGTTTTGTAGAGCATGTTTACATCCAACCATGAAAAAACTCAGAGGTAAAATTCTACCCTGCATTTTATGTCCATTCTACATTGAGCTGTGAAACAAAACCAAACAAAGCAAAACAAAACCAAGACTTTCATGTACTTGAAATATTTAATCACTGTTGATACAGGCATTCCAAAGAGAAGAAAACAGCATTTTAATAGGAAAAGGCAGTAGTGAAAAACCTTGGAAGTGGAACTGATAAAAAGCAAATTTAGAAAACAAACATGACATCAGAGCTTCTGGAAGGGCAGACATTTTAGTGGCCTCCTCTGAGCCTCTCTGCTCAGGCATTCTGGCTCAAAGCGTCAAGCGGAGGGTGAGTTTACAAAGCTGAGGAGGAGAGTCCGGAACAGGGGCAGGGAAGGCGGAGGCACCATGCACATAGCTGCCCCAGACGAGCCACGCCCGCCGGAGGGAGAGCCGCTAACATGCGGGGCTGGGTGCAGCAGGCAGAAGGGAGCGCACGGGCGGCCGAGGGGCATCCCGCGGGGAGGCGCAGGCTGGAGAGGCAGGGCCTGGGGCTGGCAGCGCTCGGGCAGGTCGCAAAGGCTAAAGGGAAGCAGGAGACGGTGAAAGGACACCGGAAGGCACACACGAGGCTGCACGCGTTCCTCCTCGTCTAGAGGAGGGAAGGCAAACTCTCCCTCATCTAGGGCACAAGGAGTCGAGATTCCCCATGGGACCAGGTTTCTGTACTTTGGTCTTGGCCATGGGATGACATGGAAAAAGGGAAAATACTTCATGTACACATTAACTTGTCAATTCTCTTCCTACATAAAAAAGCCTTAAATGCACTTTATATATTTAATAACAAATACCTTCACTTCCCACTCCTCGACTTTCTACAACTTCCTTACTTGCGTGGTTGACACTGCTTTTCTCCCGACCAACTGTTAAAATGAGAATTGTACATGTTTTAAAAGTCTCTGACGCAAATGTTCTTCACAAAAAATTTACTAGTTTTCTGTGGATGCTCTGGATGGGGTTACGTAAGTTTCTCAAAAGAAAGCCAAACAGTGGTTCTGACCAGGAAATGTGCAGCTGAGTTTCTCCACAGAAGCCCAGCCATCTCTGCTCCCCTAGCGACAGTCCTCTGCACTCTTATTTTTTGCTTCTCATACCCGTCCTGACCCCACATTCAAATCATTTTAAAGGAACATGGAATTATTCTGGAAATATAAAAGCAGCTGAAAAAATTAAAAAGACATTGAAAGTACCTAAATTCTAAATATAAAACTCAAAAAGCTTACTGCAAATTTTTAGCTAAAACTACTTATACCAATTTGCTCTCCAAATTATGCATGTAGATTCTTCCTACATCTTGGTCTCAGCAACACTGACATCACACATTTTCAGATTAAGAAGAGTCTACTATTTCAAGTATTACACCTAAGAGACAGCCCTTCATAAGTATCTTCATTTCGACAGGTTGAGATTTGACCCACAGAAATCTGTAGTGTTAATCCTAAAGCCTGCACAAGTCTTGCTTCTATTCTAGAGCTGTTTTCACTACAGTAGAGCCTTTGCATTTCCACATGAGTGTTAGCATCAGCTTATCAATTTAAAAAACAAAACAAAACAAAGCAAAAAACCCCAACAAAATAGCCTGCTGGGATTCCGATTGAAATTGTGTTAAACCTTTGACTCCTCTAAGAACCCAAATCTTTAGTGGCACTGAGTCCTCAACCCATGACGGTGAGCCACAGACATCTAAAGGTAAGGCAGTGGGAAACTCCTGGGAGAGTGCCAATCACAGAGACCTCAGCTCATCACCTAGATTTAAGAAGCCTGAAAACAAACAAGGACGAGCACATGCCGTACAGGTTCCCTGAGAACGTCCTTTCTCCGGGGCTGGTCTCTGGAACTAAACCAGCAGCCGACCACGGGGACGGCCCCTGCCCTTCTCCCAGGGGCACTAGGCAGAACTGGGCAGCTGCAGGTTTCCCTGCACTGTGCGTCATGCAGCACGAGAGCCGGCTTTGAAGGGCAGCCTCGCTCAGGCTGAGAATGCTGCCTGGGTGTGCGCTCTTGATCTTGATCGAGGTCCTGACCTCCCACAGAGCAGGCCCCAAACGGGGACTGTACCCATGACCGGCACCGTCAACCCCTGGGGCACAGAGGTCTCGTCCCAGCTTTAATTCTGACCTAAGTCAAAGGGTGTACCCCCCACCCCAACAAAAAAAAATTCCCTAACCCTAAAGTATTTAATGCATAAGAATCTGCTTGTAAAACATCAACTTTCTTTTCAACTGGTATGGCCTAAGAGACCTACAGACTGCCATGCGATGACGCTCACAGGCAGACTTCCTCACAGGAGGACACTGACTGATTTCCTGCCAGCTGTCTCAGATCTGTCTCAGATCTGCCAGTTCTCAGATCTTTAGCAATAAAATCAAAATGGTAATCAAAAAAGGTGACCTTAACATCCTTTCCAAGTTAAAAAAAATTATCAAGAAGGAAAATTAATAAACCTCATAAATAGAAGAGAATCTGAAAGGTTTTTCACATTTCTGGTTAAATCCATTCATTGCAAAGAATATTAATTGTGAAGAAAGTAGGGAATTTAACTAGATTCATTAAAAAATGAGTTATTGATGTTCACTCAAAGTACGTTGAGATTTTCACCGGATTTGTGTATTTTCAAAACTGGATGAACTGAAATAAGCATTCATTCCCCTATTTCTCATATCAACCCAAGGCGAGGAAATGGCTGGCCAGGAAGCAGGTCAAGGTGGTCAAACCCAGGTGGGTTCCCCCTCTGTGGCGCCATGAGAGTCTAGAGAGTGCTGTCCAGGTGAGAGGGAGCGGCAGCTGCGGATGCAATGCCAAACTTCCCCGGAGTCACATTAAACAGAGGAAGAAATGGCTGACATTGATTTTAATACTCTATTTAACAGAGTATATCCAAAATTAATCATTTCAACATATAAGCAACAATAAAAAATTATGAACCTAAGTCTTGGAATCCCGGTGTGTTCTGGACTAAAGGCACGTCCGAATGGGACTTGCTGCGTTGCCAGCGCTCGTAGGCGCCTGCGGCCCACGACTGCAAAGCTGGACAGTGCAGGTCGAGGCTGTGCAGGCTGGTCCAACGAAGTGGGGAGTGTGCACTACTCCAAATAAAAAAACAGACTGAAAAGCAACAAAACCTCTGCTAGTTCACTAGCACGAATAAGCCACCTGCATCGAGTGCACGGAGTTTCTGTAACGCTGGGGATAGTCTAAACACACGCCACTTTTCTTTTTTCCCATGGCGTTTATAAGAAGTGTTTTCTTAATGAATGCAGCCACCTGAACCTTTGAAACTCCAGAACCACAGTGCCGGCTGTCTGTGGGGATTCCTGCCGGCTAAAGGGCACTGACGCGTGCCCGCCAGAGGGGCCCGTGCCCGTCAGTCCCCCTAGGACGACGTGAGCTTACTGCAGTGAGCGCAGGAGAGCGTGCTCCAAGAAACACAGCAGGTGGCAGGCTCCCTAATGCGGCAGGCACCTGGCGAGTCACCCCTGTAAGGCCTAACCGGTCCATTTTCCCTGTTAGCGGTAAGAGGAGGGAGAGGCTCCCTCTGGATGCTGGCTGGAGAACGTAGCTGCCGCCACTGGGCCCTGGGGCCGAGTGGGGTGTCCATAACTGCTACGAAGTGCAGAAAGGGAAAGTCTCTGGGCCGGAGCAGAAGTCAGAGGGAGACAAAGGGCAAAAAAAAAAAGAGTGATTTGGGGAGCAGATGTCGCTCAAGTGGTTGAGCACCTGCTTCCCATGTATAAGGTCCTGGGTTTGATCCTTGGTCCCTCCTAAAAACAAACAAAAAAACCAACTCTCATTGGGGAGCAGATGTAGCTCAGTGGTTGAGCGCCTGCTTCCCATGTACGAGGTCCTGGGTTTAGTCCCCTG
This sequence comes from Cabassous unicinctus, assembly GCA_029593785.1. Taxonomy (NCBI): domain Eukaryota; kingdom Metazoa; phylum Chordata; class Mammalia; order Cingulata; family Chlamyphoridae; genus Cabassous; species Cabassous unicinctus. The sequence goes on from JAQZBX010036425.1 coordinate 18,827, forward strand.
TACCTCCTTAAAAAAAAACGTGGTGAGCTCTATCACTGTGAAGCTTTTGATTTTGCTCAGGTTAACACTCAAGGAGTTTCAGAGTTGGGATTATCACTGTTAAAGTGAATGGAGAAACCAATCTCAGGCACACACTGAATCCTTAAAGTGTTTAGTAATTTGATCACTGAGTGAGACCTGTGGACAAAGCTTTCTCTAGGAGCACATTTTAATTTTAGTTTCAGCAGAAGGCGCTGACGGGTGCAGACACGTCACCACCTAAAACAATCTGGGTTTCTTAAGCAGGTCTATAGAGCGCGTATCGCGCTCGGCTCCGTGTACTTTTACCTGACGCGCCTCCTCGCTCACTGTCTTTCTCAGCATCTGCACATCTTCCAATAAAGGCCCATCTGTCTCCATTGCCACCGGGACGCTCACGGTGCTTGCTCGACTATACACTGCATACTGGAATGCAAAGTGCGGAGTCACTGTCTGTTAGCCGCTCCTGCCTCGACGCCTCGGTCCTCGGCTCGGCCGCTGGCGCCCTGCCCACCGCCCTCGCGCTGGAAGGCAAACTCTCTGCGACTGTGCACCCCGGGCTCCCTGCAGCCTTTGAACACCAGAAAGCTGCTCCTTCCACGTCCAGCTCGCACTGGGGCTGCGAGGGCAGAGCAGGCTGGGCCTCCTCGCCGCCCACACTTCAACTCTAGTCCTGCGGCCCCGCCCGCACCCCTTGGGGTCCCCCGACGTTTCATGGACAGCCCAAGGCCGGCCCAGGCCGACGTTCTGACTCCAGGGACTGCTCCACTCCACGAAGGCGGCCACCCACGCTGGCCCTGCCACGCTCCACTAAGCCGGGCATCCTCGCTGAGGCAGCTGGCCCAGACTCCCCCCTCCCTTTCATCATGCTTCTCAGCATTTTCTTCATTTTTATTTCTTTTCCTAACTTGCTTAAATCCCATTACTGATCAGACTCTTACCCATGCCCTCAACGCAACCTGGATTAGCCCAAAGCTAACAAGTCCTGCCTGCTGCTCCTGCACACCAGGGTCTCCCATGCCAAGGGGTCCCCGACACTGCCTGGCTCTGCCCCCTCCCCTGCCCCTAGGCCAGCTCCCCGGGGCCTCTCCCCACAGGCCAGATTCCGGTTTGAAGGGCAAACAGATGCCTGTTCCTTACCATGCCTCGCTGGCTTTTTGTTTCCATGAGTGTAAAATGGGGATAATACCACGGGGATGGTGCTGTGACAGTTCACGGGAGACAAGGCACCCGGGGCAGTGTGGGAGGACCAGGACGAGGGCCAGGGAGCCTCTGACGTGTGCTGGGAGCTGGGTACAAACCTCGCGAGCCACCGCAGGGGCTGCACAGCTCGCCCAAGGTCACGGCGCTCTTCCTCCTGCCTCCACCCCATCTGGCCCATCTCCTCAGTGGGAGCCCGCACCTGTGCTGGGACCGTCCTCCTGCACCACTGGCCTTCCTCCCCTTCCCCACCTGCTACCACTCACACAGCTTGTCGTGGTCGGGTGTCAGCACTTGCCTCACGGAGGGAACCGCTCATCGGCAGCTTGTGGGCCGCCATGCCAGGCTGTGGCTGGCTCTCACTCCACCCTCCACGGCGGGCTGCACCCGCACACCGGCCTCCCTGGCTCGCCTCCGACCCTCTCCCCTCCGCCTGCCCCGTCAGTGGCAGGCCGCCCCCTCTTCCACGCTCCTCCCAGTGCCGGCCCTGGCTGTCCCAGGCCCACCAAGCGCCATGTCTGGAAAGGGATGCCCACTAGCTGGAGCCTCGGCACGCCCGGATGCCCGAGCCCGTTAGGCCCCACCAGCTCTGCCCAGGACGCCTCCACGCGCCCCGTGGAAGCCCCAAGCGCCCAGCACCTCCTCCACGTCGCCGCCACAGAGCTAAACTGCAAGCCCGACTTTGCGGCACTGCCGCTGAGGGCTCTGACACCTACACACATTTCTGGGATAGAATCCAAACGCCCCCTGCCCTCTCTCCTGCAGACCCCCCAGCTGCCCTGCCCCCGGGGTCCCAGGACGGGGCTCCTCCTCTCGTCTGCCCGGGCTGAGTCCCTGCACACGCCCAGCCTCGCCGCCCTCCCTCTTGCTCTCTCCAGACCTGAGCGAGCCTCACATTGTCACCTCCAGCCACCCTCTCTCTGGCTCCCTCACAGACCGCAAGCTCCTGTCCCTGCAGTCGGCAACCTCAGGGCTCAGGGTGCGCAGCAGTGTGGGGTGCTGCAGCTGGGGACCCGGCACCGCTGGTCCTGGAGGGGCTCGCAGTCGGGGGTGGGGTGGGGTGGGGTGGGGACAGGAGCACGCGGAACTGCGATGTACATGGAGCCGCGCCCGGGATGTTTTTAAGCCAGCACGTGGTCTCTGGCTACTCCAAGGAAAAACCAGAGTGCCTTCCACGGGCCGCGCCCACGGCAGGTGCTCAGGTCATGCCACGTTCATTCCTCGCTGGCTCCCACAGCCAAGGAACGTGTTTGTGAACACGGATGCTAACGATTGCTCACAGCAGACCAGTTACACAGTGGCCCACGCAGGAGGGGATTCTCGCTAGGAAGGAAAAGGTCAGCAGGGCTGAAGCGCAGAGGGATGAAGGAAGGCAGGCTCTTCCAGAAGCTCCTCTCTCCAAGGCAAGGCAGACCTTCAGCCAAGACCCTGCCCTCCTGAGCCTCCCGGGAAAGGAACACACTGAGCCACAGCGGCGCTTCTATCCCACCATCACGTGTCCTCATTTTGCAGGATTCCCATTCAAGTCGGGAGAAGTAAGCAGGAATGTAACATGGCCTTTTTGGGTGAATTAAGAAAAACACATCGATATCAGAAATCTTCAATATTTAATGACTCTAAAAATTAATTGTGTATATTAAAAAATCCCAACAAAGCTGCCTTAACTGCTAGACCAGACAAGCCTGAAAACTCTAAAGGCAGCCCAAGCTTTGCCACATCCATAACAGGCCTAACTGGGAACCTGCTTTAATGCCTTGGAATCGATGACACATTTGGTTTGTAAAAAACTAGGGTAAGCGTCAGAAAGATATATGCCAGTAAACATTTGGGATGGAAAACCAAGCTTCAAAAATCCAACTATTTTCTTTCTTTACCTAATTATGAAAAAACTGTTGTCCACAAAACAGTTTCCGTTGGTTTTTTTTTTAATAACCAGCCAGCAATGATTGCAATCTAGAGAAGTTTTACTCTCAAGAGAACGAAAGGCAAGAGCCGAGGCCATGCTTCCCAGCTCTGAGGTGTCAAGCCATGAAGTACTTTCCGTTCAAGGACACTGCAGTGCGCAGCGGGGCATGCGGACAGCACGTGCGGAGAGCGAGCCGCGACAGTGTCAACAGAGGTGGGCGGGGACCACGCCGAGACCACAGCACGTTGACAGCCCACAAGCGGCTGAAGCAAGCAGCGGGAGTGGGCGGAAGCCACGGCGTTTACGTCGTCAGCCACTGTTAGAGCGCGACCAGAAGGAGGGAAACATAGTGTTAAGACGCCTCAGAAAGTTCAGAAAAAGGGAAGAGAGAGGCAACAGGCATTCCAGCAGGAACATCTGCCACAGCCCACTCACGAAACAGGCCACGTCTGTTGGCACACCCACCAGCCCTTCCTCATTTGTAATGGAAAAGTTTGACGTGACTTTTTCAATAGGTTATTTCTATGTTCTATGCCAAACAAATAGACCCAGAGCCTCTGCTCTGTCCACACTGTGCACGGTTTTCAAAGGCGTCGCTCCTGCTGAGGGCAGCTGAGGCTGGGGGGCCGTCCTGCTGCCTCTGCCCAGCGCCCTCGGACAAGGACCGTGGCATCGCCGGCAGGGTCTGCCCACCCAAACCTGCGCCGCAGCGTGGCCTGACTCTGCTTTAAAACAAGCTGCGGTACTTTACCCTCACTTCCAAGATAAATTCTCTTCTTAAAGAAGATAGGGCACCTCCTGTTACCTAAATTAAGTTCTACACAGTTTCGGACGGTAATCTGAAAATAGCACTTCTATGTAAGGGCAGGGATAAATATTGTTAGAAAAGGCTGACAGGCTACTTGCTTTAGGTGCCATCAAGGATACACAATATTAAGACTGTCACTTAATTCTTCTATGTTTAACTCTCTTGATTGCAGTTTTATCAAAAGAACACAAATCAATATGCTATTATATAGGCAAATTAGGCACACTTAACTTTATATTCATGTATCACTTTTTCTTAAATGTCAAAAGTTTTAAAAACTGCCACACCGACTTAGAGTGACTCTGACGTAGCACACCTGCCATCAAACCAAGTGAGAGTGCACAAGGTGGCTCGCCCCCCCTGGACTTTTGGGGATTTTGGGGGCAGCTAAGTGGTTCTTACAGAGTAAAATATCTTCTTTCTGGAGAGTGGAGGGAAGCCTGAGAATTCTCAGCGTTTTCACTGACGGGCACCGCGATCCTCAGGCAGGCGCAGGACGAGAGGCAATGCTGGCAGGGCCAGTGTGCCGAGGGCTCGTCGTCCAGACAAGCGGGCCTAACCTGAGACCACAACCCAGAAGCCAGCCCAGGCCGCAGCCGCCCTGGCGGCCAGCCCGGCTCCACTCCACGGCACCGAGGACTCTGAGCTGCTGGCAGCACCAGGAGGTGCGCTCATTTGCATCCACCTGCGAGCGCACCGCTGGGCGGAAACGGCTGCTGACGAAGCAGAATGCAGGCAGTTTTCACCAACAACGGAGGCTGAGCCGAAAGAAACCCAATTTTAGGAAGGAGGGCATCAACCTCACTGCCAATCTACTTCAAACCTAATTTCCTTTCTTTTAGAATAAATTTGATATTAAAAAGAAAGGGAAATACCGTTTGAGCTACAGCATTTATGACATTTGCGAGAGAAAGTAAATTACAATCTTGGTCCACAAATTGAGGTTATATCCTGGTTGTCTTTTTACCACAGTCTGATAAGATTCATATCTCATTTAAAAGCAGAGAAAAAAATGTCACTTCTGTGGTAAAAGCTTTTTGTGGGGCAAAATAATAAGTACTTGTACAAAAGGAGGGTTACAAAGTTGAAAAGTATTTTTTATTGCAGATATTTTCATACACAATGTTAGCGGAATAGATTTCCCTCCTCCCACGAGGAAGCCGCATTCCTATCTTATAAAAACATTCCCGTGACACCCTCAACATTTTCATGTTACTCTTTTTTTTAGTACCTGGGGATTTGCTTTGGCTAGATTTTCTATTTTAACCCATGCTTCTTCTCGTTCTTTCATTTTTAGCTTCTCTCTGAAAAATAGTAAAATGTCATTTGCATTAGAGAAACGAATCACAAAGCCCGCTGCGCCCAGTGACTCAGTCACCCGCTCTTCCGCTCCGCGTCCACATTCCCACTCAAGACAACGTAA
>JAQZBX010036426.1:0-24176 GCA_029593785.1 Cabassous unicinctus
GCCTACCCAGGTTAATTTTTTTTTAATTGGTGTAAATCCACTTGTCTCTGTTATTGACTTTTGCCACTGAAGTGTGTAATTTGAAGATGACTTTGCTTTTATTCATACTCAATTTTCCAGTTACTGAAAATTGAAATACCGAGCATTTGGTGTTCTCCTAAAATGTGCATTCATAACGTATTTCCATGCAACAATACTTTCTTTGAAATTCTGGGGCCTCTCTCTTAAAAGAAAGGGGGAAAATTAAGTATACCTTTCATTAAGCTGAAGAATTCATATTTTTAAAAGTTAGTCCATTTTGCTATCTGTCTGTATATGACATGAATACTTGATTGTTTATCCACACTGACCTTTTAAATCTTTAGAGAGATTCAATTAAATGTTCAATGGGAAAAGTTGATGTTCTGTTCCCTGATTTATGTGGTATGGCACTCACACCATGCTTTCTAAGCTGAAAGTCACAGGGCTGGAATATGGATGCTATCAGAGGCAAGAAATATCCTCAAACAGCAAAAGAGTTGGAACGTGTTTGGAGTATCTATATCTGTGATCTCTAAATGGTAACAGGTTTTTGTACTGTAATGATGGTACCTTGTCCATAAAGGTTCCCCAACTTATGAAATAAAAGGAAAAGACTAGGGCAGGAGAGGATCTGGAGGCAGACAAGGAAGCACTCATTCTCTGCTGGTGGGGCTGGAAAATGGCCCATACCACTGCAGCTGTGAAAGACAGCATGGCAAGAGAGAGGCTGAAGATGGCATCGGTTTAGGTGGGCACTCACCATTTCTCCCATGGAGGACAGCTGATTGGGGACAGGATCCTGCCCAGGTGGTCTCTTCTGGGAGCCTGCAGAGCGAGAACCTTGGGGACATCAATCTGGAAGGAGCTGGACAGCGAGGTGGACTGCTCAATATAAAATTGTGAGTTTTTTTCCCCAGCTAGAAATGGTGGACACAGATGGCTAAACCCCACCCTCTTGGTAACCCGGTGAGAGGGAACACTCTTTGAGAGTGGGAGGGTCCTGGCAAAGGGTGGACAGGTTTTTTTCTGTCAGTTTGGCTGCCTGGACCCCCTTTCAGCATTTTGGGATCAAACCAGCTGGCTAGAAATGGTGCCGGGCTGAGGGGAGAGGTGAATCTGATGAGGAAGCCTGATTTACCTAACAGCCATGGAACACAAAGCCAGCCAATATTACAATTCCATACTGAGTGTCAGAGTCTCAGCTCCCCTGGGTGGGGATTCAGGCATTGGGAAGTGTTTGATAAGTTCCCATGAGCCTATTTAGGGTCCCCTCAGTGGAGGGGTTGGTCCAAAAGAGGCCTTCTTTTGGGTCCCTTATTTCTTAAAAAAATTTTTTTTAACTTAATTTAATCACTAAAATCTGCCTCAAAACCTGCAGAGAGAAGGCTGCAGGGTAACTGATTGATGAACGCAGACTGAGAGGCCCCACAAGGGCCCAAGAAAGAATGCTGTTCTTCTTTATCTTTGTTTGATTGCATGCTTGTGTTTTGGTTTTGTTTGTTTGTTTTGGTTTTTCTTTGTTTGTTTCTTGCTTTTCTTTCCTCTTTCCTCCCAATCCTCTTTTTTTTTTTAAAAGTAGGTGCTGCTACCTTGTTTCTTCTTTGTTGTTCTTCTTCATCCTTGATTTTCCATTCTCTGTGTATAGTGATTTTGTCTACCAATGCTATCTCTTTTCCTTCCTTCATCTTTCCATCTTGTGCTTTGTGTTGTGGTTCTTACATTCCACCTTTGTTCATTAGTCTTCAACTTCACAGATGTTGATTTCTAACTTGTTTATTCTGTTTTCTTTTTTTTAAATTGTTATTAACTTTTTCCTTTCAGCCCTTTCTTTAATCTTTGCATCTCTCCTCATTATTCTGGCCTTTTAAATCATTCTAATATTTTTCTCTATTTCATTTCCCATTACATTATAAGTACTCCACTTTTTCCTCCCTATTACTCTACACTGTCTACATGAGTTAAATGTTCATTTTACTAATTACTAAGTCTGATACAGCCACTCTTCTAACTTTTATCAATATTACTATTATCCTTTTTCCTTTCTTACCTCTTTTGATTCCTCTGGCCCTAATCTTTTTCTTTCAAGGGAACATAGAAAAAAGCAAGGGAATACAAAAAGAACAAACTGTCAAAGAGAAAACTTAACACACACATAGAACCACAAGCTAAATAAAACTCTAGAGCAGAGAGAGAAACTAATCAACTGAATAAATCCATCAAGATAAAATGATGAGCAGAGGGCAAGAAAAAATAACAAGACATATTGAAAAACAGGAAAACATGGACCATTCCAATGATCAAACTAAAAACAGAAGAGATGCAGAACACCAAACAATTAATCAACGCTGTCCAAACAAATATCATGGACCAACTTAATGAAGTAAGGGAAGATATTAAGGATATTAAGAACACACGGGGAGAACATATTGAAGAAATTGTAAACATACATAAAAAGATAACGGATGTGATGGTGAAGAATGGAACAATCCAAGAAATCAAAAAGATGCTGGATTCACATAACAGCAGATTTGAACAGGCAGAAGAAAGAATCAGTGATGTGGAAGACAGCACATCTGAAATCAAACAGATAGTAGAACAGATAGATAAAAAGATAGAAAAAACATTCTCAGGGACTTAGGGATTTAACTGACAACACAAAACGCAAAAACATATGCATTATAGGCATCCCAGAAGAAGAAGAGAAGGGAAAGGGAACAAAAGGAGTATTGAAAGAAATAATGTCTGAAAACTTCCCAACCCTATTGATGAAGGTGGATATACATGTCCAGGAAGCACAGCACACACCAAACAGTATAAATCCCAACAGGCCTACTCCAAGACATATAATTATCAAAATGTCCAAGGCTCAAGACAAAGAGAAAATACTCAAGGCAGAAAGAGAAAAGAGAACCATCATATATAAGGGAAGCACAATAAGATTAAATGCTGATTTCTCTTCTGAAACCATGGAGGCAGGAAGACAGTGGTATGACATAGTCAAGGTATTAAAGAAAAAACTTCCAGGCATGAATTCTCTATCCAGCAACGCTGGCATTCAAAAATGATGGAGAGTTCAAAATATTCACAGATAAACAGAAATTAAGAGAGTATGCCAATAAGAAACCTGCACTTCAAGAAACGCTAAAGGAAGTTCTACAGGTTGAAAGGAAAAAACAGGAGAGAGAGTTGGAAGAGAGAATAAGAACAACAAAAAAGACAAAAGGAGAAATAAAAACAACATATGACATACATAAACCCAAAGAAAATATGGCTGATGTAAGAAATCCCTTGAGAGTAATAACACTGAATATTAATGGAGTAAACTCACCAGTCAAGAGACATATATTGGCAAAATGGATAAGGAACAATGACCCATCTATATGTTGTCTACAAGAAACCCACCTTAGAACCAAGGATTCAAGGAGGCTGAAAGTGAATGGCTAGAAAACAATTTTCAAGCAAACAACAACCCAAAAAGGGCAAGGGTAGCTATCATAGTATTGAACAAAATAGATCTTAAATGCAAAACTATTGTAAGAGACAAAGATGGACACTATATATTAGTAAAAGGGGTAATCTTTCAAGAAGAGAGAACAATCATAAATATTTATGCACCTAATCAGGGTGCCTCAAAATACATGAGGCAAACACAATAAAAACTAAGTAGAGAATTTAATGCTTCTACATTTATAGTGGGGAATTTTAGTACAACATTATCACCATTAGACAGAACATCTAGACAGAGAATCAATAAAGAAACAGAGACTCTGAATAATACATCAGAGGACCTAGAACTAATAGACATATGCTGAATGCTACATGCAAATACAGTGGGATATACATTCTTCTCGAGTGCATATGGATCATCCTCCAAGATAGACCACATGCTAGGCAACAGAACAACTCTCAATGAATTCAGAAAGATTGAGATTATACAAAGTAACTTCTCTGACCACAATGGAATGAAATTGGAAATCTCTAAGTGCCAGAGAACCTGATTAGGCATAAAGATATCTAAAAAACACACAGTGGGTCAAGGAGGACATCTCAAAAGAAATCAGTAACTACCTTGAATTGAATGAAAATAACAAGAGAACATATCAGATCCTATAGGATGCAGCCAAAGCTGTACTGAGAGGGAAATTCATAGCCATAAATGCATATATTAAAAAAGAAGAAAGAGCTAAAATTGAAGACCTAACTGCACACCTGGAGGAATTGGAAAAACTACAAAAAACTAAACCTAAAGGAAGTAGAAAGAAGGAAATAACAACGATTAGAGCAGAACTAAATGAAATAGAGAATAAGAAAGTGCTAGAAAAAATAAACAAAACCTAAAGCTGATTCTTCGAGAAGATAAATAAAATGGACAAACCCTTAGCCAGATTAACAAAGAAAAAGAGAGAACACATGCAAATACACAAAATAAGAAATGAAGAAGGGAATATCACTACTGACCCTACCAAAATAACGACTATCATAAGAGGATACTTTGAAAAATTATATGCCAACAAGAATGGTAATTTAGAGGAAATGGACAAATTCCTAGAAACTCACAAACAGCCTACATTGACAAAAGAAGAAATTGATGAACTCAACAGTCCAATTACAAGTAAAGAGAAAGACTCAGTCATCAAAAATTTCCCAACTAAGAAGAGCCCAGGGCCAGATGGGTTCACAGGTGAATTCTACCAGACATTCCAGAAAGAGCTAACACCAATTCTGCTTAAGCTCTTCCAAAAATTAGGAGTAGAAGGAACATTCCCTAACTCATTCTATGATGCCAACATTACCCTAGTACCAAAGCCAAACAAATATACCAAAAGAAAGGAAAATTACAGACCAATTTCTCTAATGAACCTAGATGATAAAATCCTCAACAAAAATACTTGCTAATCACATTCAACAACATATGAAAAGAATTATACACCATGACCAAGTGGGATGTACCCCGGGTATGCAAGGATGGTTCAACATAAGAAAATCAATCAATTTAATACACCACATAAACAGATTGAAAGAAAAAAATCACATGATCATCTCTATAGTTGCATAAAAAGCATTCAACAAAACACAGCAATCTTTCCTGCAAAAGGTAGGAACAGAAGGAAACTTTCTGAACATGATAAAGGGTATATATGAAAAACCCAAAGCTAACATCATCTTCAATGGTGAAATCCTAAAAGCCTTCCCTTTGAGATCGGAACAAGACAAGGATGCCCACTATCACCACTCCTATTTAACATTGTCTTAGAAGTACTTGCTCAAGCACTGAGGCAAGAAAAAGATATAAAGGCTTCCAAATTGAAAAAGAAGAAGTAAAAATTTCATTGTTTGTACATGTAATGATCCTATACATAGAAAGCCCTGAGAAATCTACAACAAAGCTTTTAAAACTTATAAAGGAGTTCAATAACATCGCAGGCTATAAGAGCAATGCTCAAAAATCAGTAGCATTTCTGTACACCAATAATGAGCAATCTGAGGAGGAAATCAAGAAAAAAATACCATTTATAATAGTAACTAAAAGAATCAAATACCTAGGAATAAATTTAACTAAAGATATAAAGGACTTATATAAAGAAAACTACACCACACTGTTAAAGTAAATCAAAGAAGACTTAAATAAATGGAAAAATATTCCTTGTTCATGGATATGAAGATTAAGCATCATCAACATGTCTATCCTACCGAAACTAATCTACATATTTAATACAATGCCAATTAAAATCTACATTGTGTTTTTTAAGGAATTGGAAAAACTAACTACAAAATTTATTTGGAAGTGAAAGAGGCCCCGAATCACCAAAGACATATTGAAAAAGAAAAATGAAGTTGGAACTATCACGCTACCTGACTTTAAAACATGCTACAAAGCTACAGGGGTGAAAACCTCATGGTATTGGCACAAGGATAGACAAATTGACCAATGAACTGAATTGAGAATCCTGATATAAATCCTCACATATACAGTCATCTGATATTCAACAAAGCCACCAAGCCCACTCAGATGGGAGAGATTGGCCTCTGTAACAAGTGGTGCATGGAGAACTGGATATCCATATCCAAAAGAATGAGAAAGGAACACCATCTCACACCTTACACAAAAATCAACTCAAGATGGGTCAAAGATCTAAATATAAGAGCCAAGACCATAAAGACCTTGGAAGATAATGTAGGGAAGTATCTACAGGACCTTGTAATAGGAAATGGTTTCATGAGCTTTACACCCAAAGCATGAGTAGCAAAAGAAAAAATAGCTAAATGGGATCTCCTCAAAAGTAAAAACATTTGCACCTCAAAGGACATTATCAAAAAAATAAAAAGGCATCCTACCAAATGGGAGAAAATATTTGGCAACCATATATCTGATAGGAGCCTAATATCCTGCATATAAAAAGAAATTCTACAACTCAAAAACAAAAAATCTCGCAACCCATTTAAAAAATGTGCAAGTGACCTGAAAAGACACTTCTCTATGGAATAAATACAAAAGGCTAAAAAGCACATGAAAAAATGCTTAACATCTCTAGATATTAAAGAAATGCAAATCAAAACCACATTGAGATACCATCTTACAGCCATTAGAATGGCAGCTATTTAAAAATCAGCAGACTATAAGTGTTGGAGAGGATGTGGAGGAATGGGAACACTCATCCACTCCTGGTGGGGTTGTGGAATGGTCCAGCCACTGTGTAGGACAGTTTGGCAGTTCCGCAAAAAGCTAACTATACATCTTCCCTATGATCCAACCATTCCACTGTTGGATATATACCCCAAAGGAATGAAAGCAAAGACACAAACAGATATATGCACACCAATATTCATAGTGGCATTGTTCACTATTACCAAAAGTTGGAATCAGCCCCGGTGTCCATCAACAGATGAATGGATAAATAAAATGTGGTACATACATACAATGGTATATTATTCATCAGTAAGAAGGAATAAAGTGCTAACACATGGGGTAAAATGGATGAATTTGGAAGATGTTATGTTGAGTGAAGGAAGCCAGGCATTGAAGGATGAACAGTACTTGATCTCACTGATATGAATTAAGGAAATTGAGCAGTCTCTGAGAACTCTTGTCTGAAAGATAGGTGTACAAGAAAGAGAAAGAAAAGAGAAAGATGTGAGCCATCACTCATATGGACGTAACCTATGGTAAATTGATAGAGTGTAGTTGTGTATTGAAGGGAAAGGACAGAAGGGTAGTGATATATTGGGTTGGGTGGTGCAGGGTTGACAAGTCGGTAGATTGGGAAGGGTTGGTTAGAATACCCAGGATACTAAGGGGAGAGCAGAAATAGACAGGTGGACATCTCTTAAGAGCAAGGGTGGTTCCTAATAGTGGAGGACAAACCAGTGTGTCATGACCTCTTTTTGCATGTAACTATGAATCTTGTTCATAGTTACATTATACATTGATATGTAACTATACATTGATAGTTACTATCAATCCAGGGGGTCATCATGGGCCTTGTGGGGATTTGGAGGGAGGATCAGAATAGATTAAATAGGGGGTATTTAGTGGTCGGTAGAAATGTTTTTCATTACCTTACAGTGATGGACACAGGACAAGGTAAATATCATCAAAATTTATAAAAGTGTATGATCTAAAATATAAATCAAACTGTAAACCACTGACAATGTTTAGCAGCTGTGTTTCACTATCTGTATATCATTTACAACAATGCTACCATGCACATACAAAAAGGTTTTAATATGGGCTGAAGAAAGGGGGAGGAGGTTGGGTATATGAGAGTGTCTTGTATTTGGTATGTGACTTTGATATGACCTAAAAGTCTTTGAAAATTAAATGAAAAATAGTGAGACACTGGGGAGTGAGAGGGGGAAGGTGCCACGGTACAGACTGGACACCAGATATTGCAGTGATAAAAGGCAAAATGTCAAAAAAATTTTTTTTTAATTTTTTATAATTTTTTCTCATTTTTTAAATAACCCGATCCTTTAATTTTATTTTATTTTTATTTTTTTTAAAGTTTTCTTGTATTTTATCTCTTACATTTAAACATCATTATTATTTCATTTTTCTATTAATTGTATTTGGCTATTGTATTGGCTTTATCTTTAAAGAAGCTTTGGATCACAGAAGGGTTACAAGTGGGGTGGGAGAGGATCATTGGTGGGGGGTGTCACGGATGGGGGGATGCATGGGAGGAAGCTCATCTGAACATACATAAAAGGTATATAAAATTGTTTAAATGCTCACAGAGCATGGTCACAGTGGGTAGGGAACCACTCAATAAATGAGAGAATACTGAACTCCCAACCTGGAGAGCTCTGCCATATTCTCCAAGGGGGTAGCAGCAGTCTCCCAAGTGCAGGGGCAGTGTCTGGCAAAGGAGTATGATCCACTGATGGGCTCTTGTTATTGATGACTAGCCTCATGAGTCTTTGCTCTTGAAATTGAAACTTAGCCTATTGTTATGGGATGCCTAAGGGTTGCCTCCTGAGAGCCTCCTTGTTGCTCAAATGTGGCCTCTCTTTAAGCCAAACTCAGCATATGAATGCATTACCTTCCTCCCAGCATGGGATATGTCTCCTGTGGATGAGCCTCCCTGGCAGTGAGGGATTACTAACAAGTGCCAACAGGCAATACAACTGGAAAAAGACCTTGAATAAAAGGGGGAAAAGGTAAAGACAAATGAGTTCATATGGCTAAGAGACTTCAAAGTGAGTCAGGAGGTCATCCCAGAGATAATGCTTATGCACATCTCAATAGGACCTCATAGGCTTCCAATGTGGATACACCCCAAACAGAGGGGTTCCTGAGGGCTCTGGAGACACCCGGGTCCTATGTCAGGGTGGATAGCCCCAGAGTTTTGCATCTTATCAGTGGGCCTTACTTTGGAATCCTTGCTCCTGAGATTGACAGAGTTGGACCCAAATATGTCTTCCCTTTACATGGTCCATCTGTCCCTTCTATTCAAACCTATATGTGTTGCCAGAGTTTGAAGGTGTACTTCCAGAGACCAGAGTCTTTGGGCTGTCCACGTGCCACCTGGGCCCAGAATCCCAGTGGAGCTGCAACTCCTACCTACAGCTCAATGGACTCACCCTGTACACCTGGTGGGGAGATGATGATGGACAATAGCCATCTCAGGGAATGGAGAGAGTCTGCAGCTGCAGACAGGATAATCCCATCCATTTTATCCATGAGATATAAGCCCCCTCTCACTTGGAGGTGGAGTGGACATCACCATCTCAGACTCCTCAGGATTGGGTGAAGAGCTATGGACTAATGTGGACTTACTGGTATTCTGTTATAGACATATTGTGATCCACACAATGGAAGTAATTACAACATTAATGTGGAGCCAGTGGCCACTGGATGCTTTAGGGGCAGGGAGAGGGAAAAGCAGTTGTAATACAAGGGCTTTTTCAGGACTTGGGAATTATCCTGAGTAACATTGCAATGAGAGATATAGGCCATTTTATATCATCATATAACATGCAGAACTGTGTGAAAGAGTGTGGTCTACAAGGTGAACTATGGTCCATGCTTAGTGGCAAAACCCCAAGATGTGTATATCTATTGCAGTTGATGTGCCACACTAATGAAGGATGTTTATGTGGGAGGTTGTGGGAGGAGTGGGAGGTGGGGCATATGGGAATTTTTACAATTTTTGTGTAAAATTTATGTAATCTAAGTATCTTTTAAAAAATATATTAAAAAATAAATAAATAAATAAAAAATAAGTATGGTTTAAAGGAAAAAAAAAAAAAGACAGCATGGCAAGATCACCAGAAGCTATGTATGGAGGAAACAACAATGATCCCAAGGGTGTGATGTACACCTGCCACTTGACTGAAAGAAAGAATGGTTCCTAGAGAGGGTGAGGGACTCATGTCATGCCTGGTACAAAGTGGCTGCTACCCAGGAGGAACTCCTTGGCAGCCCTTCCCCTCTCCACACCACCCCAAACAAGTTGTGATTGGGCTTAAAAACAAGAGGAGATATTTTCCTGACAGACTTGAAATGTGTGACCTTCCTTGCACATCCGTAACATTTCTGGAAACCACTGAGACCTATTCTCATATGGAAGCAACTCAGATGAATGCAAATCTTTACTCCTGGTTACCATCTGGGATTGTTGACAGGGATCATGGACTGTTTCACACTCTAGTACTTTTGTTTGTGGTGGCTCCTACTAGATCTGTATCTCTCAATTGAATTCCATATTTGCCGTGACCGTGGGAGGGTTAAGAAGCCATATTCCTTTGCCTTTTCTCCTTAAGATATTAAAAGATACATTATTTTCCTCATTTTACATTTTACTTAGAACTATTCCCAAGAAATAGAAAGCCATATAACACAGCTGAGATTACCTGCTTATGCCTTTTGTTTAACTCACCTTGCAGCTTCTTTACCAGGTAACGTTTCCAAGCAGAATATCTTCAAACAGATGTAGAGCTGGCTAGATGGCCCAGCTCAGCACCTCTCAGGCATTCTGTGAGAAGACAACAAACCCAATATTTTTATATAATAGCCTTCATTTTAATTTTCTTTTCATTTCTCATGATGCCACTTCATTTTGTGAGAACCTGATTTAAATGTTCAGAAGTCTTTCTTTTTAAATTATCAAGATCTGTGTGTCTTTCTGGCCATTGAATTTGTGACAAGTCCTATTGCCTGACAGTCATGATCCCACTCCTATTTTTTAAGTTGCTAGAATCCACAAGGCTAGAATTTCTTGATACCATGGGCAAGAGGTATCCTAACACAACAAAATAGAGAGAAATAACGTATCTTGGAGTATCTCTATGTGCAATCTGGGAAAAGTCTGGTGTGTGTGCATGTTTTATTTGTCTGTTGGATTGTTTGTTTTTAATGTGCCTTGTCAATAAAGGTAAAAAAGTAAATATTTTAAAAATTCATTTAAAACATACCCACAAGTGTTGGAAAGGATGTGGAGAAAGGCAGAGGGATGCTCATTCAGTGCCAGTGAGATTGTAAAATGATGACTGCTGCCACTGCCATGTGGAAGACTGTGGGGTCTTCAAGAACCTAAATATCATGTTGGAGCTGGGTCACAGTGGCAGATTGACATACACCACCTGAAGTAAAGAGGGAGGGACCCATAAGAGGAACTTGGATCCGGGTTCAAACTGGTGGTCCTGGTCACACCCCTGACTGCTGCAGGCCCTTCCTGCCACAGGCCTTCCTGCCACTCTCCTACCCAACCCCCAAAGCACTACACCTTCCAACCCCACAGATCACCTTGTTTGTCTCTGATGTATGTACTGTTGTCCACAGGTATCCTTTCCTTTTTCAGACACAAGAAATGCTCTATCATGTGGTTCCCAATACATCAGTATCCCTCTCCTGAAATAAACATTTTCATTTTAGGGTTTGCATGTTAGGAAGCCAATTGGTTTTGCACTTACTCTTTAAAGGAATGAAAGATAAATTATCTTCCTCATTTCACATTCTCTTTGGAGATATTCAAAAGAAAAAGGAAGTTCAACCACACAGCTGTCATGACTACTTTCCTTCAAATTTTCTTTTCTTCATCTTGCCATTTCATCAGCAGTCTGAGTTGCCAGGCAAATACATACAAACATTATAAAGAGCTTCCTAAACTGCCCATTTCTAAACCTCTTGTGCATTCTTCCAGAAGAAAAGAAACCCCTTTATGCCTAAGTAGATATCTTCATTTGTAAGCTGTTTTCATTAGTCATGATGCCACATAATTGTTTGACTCCCTAATGCACTGATGTGCAAAAGATAAAGAACAAAACTCTCTTTCAAAAAAATTCAATCTTGGAGGGTTGGTGGCCCAGAACCCTTTTACAGGCCAAGGGTGCCCTCTACACTCCACATCCAAGGGAAAACTTTGTTTGGAAAAGCATTCTTGGTGCCACCAAATGTGGGCCTGTCTTCATGGGGCACTGCCTTCACTTGTACCACAAAAATCATGTAACCCCAATTTCAAAAACATGTTGTGAGAGTCAGGAAGGAAACCCAAACTTGCTTGCAGAAAGCTGGGATTTCCAAGATACTTACTTTGAAATGTGTTGAGGCTGCTCAGAAATTCATACTAGAAGATATAAATGTTGGTGAAGGACTTACAAACCCAAGGACAATATCAGAAGGCCATGGAAAATTTGAACAATTCCTCTCCTCTGTGTGAACAGCCAGAGCTGTGATCACAAAGTTTTATAATGAACTTTTCTACCCCAGGTTTTCTATGGTTGATCAAGTCCTAAACAATTCATCAGAGAATGTAGATGCTCAGAACTTGTCCTAAGATGAGGTGGAATAAAAAACAAACATGGGATCCTGAAAGGTGCATTGAAAATATTAAAAATATATCCTACACAGAAGATGAAATTCTCTTGGAGAAAAAGGGCAACTGTTCTTTATACAGACTTGTGAACCACACTGAAGCCTCCCCAGGTTATTTTTTTAATTTGTGTAAATCCACTTGTCTCTGTTACTTGTTTTTCCCAGGGAAGTATATATTTTGATTAAGACTGTACATTTTATAAATACTGAATTTTCCAGTTACTGAACATTGAAATTCCATGGGTTTGGTGCTTTCCTAAAATGTGCAATTATAGTGTACATTCATGTAACAATACTTACTTAAAACTGGCCAGGGTTCTTTCTTGAAAGAAAGGTGAAACATTATGTGTACATATGAGAATGCTGAAGAATTCAAATTTTAAAAACTAGCCCATTTTGCTATCCATCTGAAAATTAGATGCATTCTTGATTGTTTATCCGAACTTGGCATTTATACCTTTTGAGAGATTCAACTAAATTTAAAATGGAAAAATGTGATTTTTCTGTTTCCTGACTATGTGGTAATGCCCCCACACCTCTCTTTCTAAGCTGTAAGTCACAGGATCTGAATATTGATGCTATCAGTTGCAAGTGTTATCCTAAAACAGTAAAAGAGTTGGAACTTTGATGGAGCATATGTATCTGTGACCTGTACATAGTAAATGTCTGTGTATTTCAATGAATGTACCTTGTCCATAATGCTCTCCCAATTTTTGGATTAAAAGAAAAAGACTAGGATTGGAGAGGATCTGGCAGTGTACATGGAAGCTCTCATTCTCTGTTGGTGTGATTGAAAAATGGCTCATGCCACCACTGCTCTTCAAGATGATATTGCAATATCTCCAGGAGCTGTGTATGTAGGTTAGAGTGATAGCCACAGCAACACAATGTACAACTGCTACCAGACTCTATGAAGGGATTGTTCCTTAAGATGGAGAGGGACCCATATTATTCCTGGTCAGATGTGGGTGCTACCCAGAGGGAGGGACCTCCAGGGCAGGGCCCTCACTCTCCCTGCACCACCCCATAATAGCCACCAAGAATGTATCCAGAGCTCTGTACATGCCCCCAACCACACATCAAATCCTGCCCTAGTTTAAGTCAAAACAGAGCCCCAGCCACAACTGTACCTCACCCAAATGGGTGTTGCCCAGGGGGTACAACATGCAGGCCCATATAAAAGTGGCCAGTAGCATTTGTCTGTCAATTGAGCAAAACTGTCCCCAAGTGGGATGGCTCACCCCTCCTCCCATATGGAGTGGTGTGGTCTTGGACAATGTCTTGGGGGAACCCTGATAGCCGGTGTGTTACAGACTCCCTCCCTTGGGCTTGTCTGTCTGGCCAGCTTAGACCAGTTCTGGTTCCTGTGTGGTGGTGGGGGCACTCAGAAAACAGGTGGATTCTCTTGTGTCAGGTGGAGGGCAAGGGTTGTCTGTGTTTCCCTTTGATTTCCTCTGGAAATGAAGCTTAACATTCATTCTAGATTCTGGTCACCATGACGGGCAGTTTGCAAAAGTGAAACATGTTTGCCCCATTTGCCAAAATAACCCACCACTGACCCCCATCTGGCCCAGCCAGTCTCCCCAGTCCCTATGAAAAATGGCCAAATGTTACACCCATTCATCAAAATGACCCACTCATAACCCCCAACTGGCTCCACCACATCTCCCATGCCCCAATGACAAATGGCCAAAATCCTTACTCTCTGCCCCTGAAATAACAGAGTATGCCTTACCTCAAAACCTATCACAAGATTTTCAAACATCCTATTGAAATTTTCAGCACTCTGCCTCATCCTCCCTAAGATGCCCTGCCAACAGAGTAAAGATCAGTACTTTTCCTTTGTCTTCCTTAACACCCCACCCACCTGCTATTTAAGGCTCAGCCCAAATCAGTCAGATGGGCTGAAGTCTATTCAGACCCTGACCATTGGGGTGGGCTAAAATCTCTCTTCAGACCCCTGCCACTCCAGCGATCTAATAAACTTTCTCCTAAATTTGATCTGCCTCTGAACCTCATTGAATGGGGATCTAACAGTTTGGTGCAGAAAACCTGGGAGGCCTCGTTGAGGTAGATCAATTCCATAGTGATCCTCAACACTGCCATTGCAGTTTCACCAAGAAACACTGGACTGGACACTGAGTCGACTTTGGGTGAGTTTCAGGACCTCTCCAGAGGATCCTGTCTCTTTTTTGGTAATCCGCCTCCTTTTCTCCAAAAATCCTAGTGCTAGGTCAATGACCTTCTCCCGCCTCGGGGGACAGTCCCTATCACCTGACTTCCCGGCTCCAGGGACACCTGGCTCCGGGTCCAGTCACCTGCCTAACCAGTTTGAGAATAAGAGAACCAAGAACACTTGCATCTCTTCTCTCATACCACTTTTCCAAAGGTCCTTGAACTCACCCTCACCCCTCCAACACAATGGCAAGTGGTCTGATATCCCCTAAGTTCAGGCTTTTCTTCTCTCTCTGTCCCTCCCTCAGCCTGCCAAATATTCCTTCTCTGCAGCTTCCAACCTCAACCCCTCTGATCATTCCCCCATCACCATAAGCCCAATCAACACCCACCTAACCTACTCCATCCTCCTCCCATTCCCCTACACCTCCCCCTGAGCCCCCTCCCTTCTCTCCACTTACCACCTGCTCTCAAGCCCAACTCACTGCTCTCAATCCCACTTCCCCATGTCCTGCCTCCCTCTCCGAAAAGTGGCTGATGTAGAAAGCATTGTGCACATTCATGTCCCCTTCTCCCTCTCTGATCTCTCATTTCTTATTAATACAGAAACCACTTAACTTTGCCCTCCCTGAATTCCCTGAACCCTTAACTCACTCCTCAATTTCAATAGTGGGGGTCAATAAAATAGTGTCACAATCCCTCACAACACTTCTTTTGCCATACCCCCCCAAAAGCCACCTGTTCACCCACTCACTCTCTCCTCTGCTCCTCCCTTTCCCCCCAAACTCAGTCTGAAACACTGAAATTCCTATCATTGCTGTCCATCAAACCACAATATCCTGTCCATCTTGATGCCCTGCAAAATATCAAAGCTACAATTATTCACCTCTTACAAACAAGACTTTATCTTACTCCAAAATTTTAAGTCTAAGTGTATTCCTAGAAAGCAATAATCCAAAATATATGTGTTAAATATCTACCTATCTAAATTGCTAAATTAAAACTTAACAGCATTTATATTGTTCAAATATTCTTAACTAGTTGCTAAGTACTAACCATAGTGTTTCCAAAAACAAATATGCATATTACAAGCAACATTGATTTCAAAAACAAAAAACATCCTAAAAGCATTAAAATCAGAAATGTAAAGTAATAAAGAGCTTAAAAACAGCCAGACCAAAAAAGTAAAAATTATGAGTCAAGTTAATGAGCTTTATGTTTCGGTTGGTGTGTCTTAAACTCTTTTTGTGTTTGTGTGTTTGTTTACTATCAGTGTATATTTTGATACCTCCAGATGGTAATATTAAATTAATAAATGAAAATTCTTAAAAGAGCTCTATTCAAATGGCCAAAAAATCAAATAAGCACTTATATTAATAAAATATATGTATGCTAATAAAACTAATTAGCACTATATGTATTAAATGTTTAAAATGATGGAAATTGTAAGTTTTGACTAAGGAAATTACTACAAACCTCTTCAAAAAATTGTTTTTGCCTAAATTAAAATGAATAGTTTAGTTTTCTTCACAGAATGGAATGAAGAATGTGAAACTTAAATGGATATTGAAAAAAGTTTGTGCAAGTTTGATAAGTTTGTTCAAGAAAGTGTGTTTTGTCTTAAAATAATATGGCTGGTTTCCATAAAGCAGAATGAAAGTATGTAAGACAAAACTTGAATGCATATGGCAAGTTCTAGAAGGTATTGGAGGAGGTAAAATTAAGTGAGAAAATGTGCTCTGTAAAGGTAAATTTTGTCTTAAGATGAAATAACTATAGCCTATGTGATTAAAAATAGTTATCTTTGTAAAAACACTGTTTAAACTGAAACATTTAAGTAACTAATTCCAGAAAATCATTATGAAACAGAAACTGAATTGATGCTAATAACAAAAAATAACTTCTTGACAGAAAAACCTGTCAGAAGCCACCTCAATCTGCATATTAAAGTGGTGGTAAAGAGAAGATAATCTTGATTCCATTGAAAATCTTAGGTTTTCATAAAATAATGAAAAAAGTAGCTTTTCCTGTATTGATAAAATAAAATACCTGTTAATTAATGAGATCATGATAATTGTAAGTTCTAAGAAATTTACTTTAAAACAATTTCTAAAGTCATTTTGGTAACTGATGTATGAAAAAAATATAAAATGTGTTTTTATTATTAAGAAAAAGAAAGTAATTTTGTCCTAATATAAAATGACTGGTTATTAAGAAAGAGAAAATTGTGGGATAAAATCTGAATAAATACAGAAAGTGCAAATAGTTCATGGAAAAGAAATTTTTGCCTTTAAAGTTAAGCAAAATATATTGGGTCTATCTATAAAATTTTAAAAGCTGTAGTATCAAATAATATACTGATGCAAACTTAAAATTTTTTCTTTCTCTGTTATAATAACAAAGTTTCTTAAATCATTGGTCTGTTTTAATAAAAGTTTTTAAAGACTTTTCCTCTTGAATAATAAATATACAAAGAAAAGATAATATGTTTTATCATAATAGCTTCTTGTACTTTAACCTTATCATTTCCTTGGTTGTTTAAGAGAAACAAATCAATCTGCTTTCTCAAAGTCAAATTCATAAAACTATCTTTATTTCAAATTATTGCAATAGCTTTGTTCTTTTACCTTAAAAAAGTGAAGGGCTAAAAATAGTTTAGTTCATTTAAGATGTTATAAGTTAAATGGAAAATGTTTAAAAGTATTATAAAATTAAAAAGGATTCTTTAACCCTCTGTTAATTAAACTTGCATGAGTAAAGGTTTCAGATGAATAGTTAAAGAATGTATAAAATTCCTGAAAATGTAATGAGGTTTTCTGCACAATATTAGATAAAAGTATCATATTGTTAAACATGATTTTAATTATTTTTTAAAATGGTATGTGTCACAGAAACAACCTCTCCACCTGGGAAGCAAGAAGCAAATGATTTGGCTCATATTCATCTGATTTGCCCCACCTCTGCTAAAAAACAACAACAGCTCTATAGCTGCAGAAAAAATCCTGGCCATTGAAGGCTGCCATGAGTGGTGCTTAATAATTATTATAAGTTAAAATAACAACACTTCTATATGCAGTAGTACCAAATATTGCTAGTTTGTTTCCAAAAAAATTAATATCCAATTATGTCACTATTACTTTGTTTTAAAACTTGCTAAAGCTTTCTTTAGTATCTCCTTAGGCAAGTCAAGCCAGCATGCACTCATCTTTATGTAAAGAAACCAAAAGTGGATTTTGCAGTGCTTCCCCTAGACTGTGTGCATAGTCCAAACATCTGTCCTGACCTGGTGGCAAAGAATCTGGCTGCATAGAAGAAACCTGTGGCTATAACCCTATTTCATTTTATTGATGATATTATGATAATCAGTAATTCTTTTTTCAGAATTAAGAGAAGCTTCAGAGCAATGGTATCTTGTCTTAAGAGCCTGAGATGCGCAAACTATTGGGACAAGCTTCAAGGTCCCTACTGCTTTGTCAAACTTGTAAGTGTTAAAGTATAATGTTTTCCCACACCCCAGACTCCAAAACAATCAATGACCTTTCTGGGGGTTTTAAGGTACTGAAAACCCTTCATCCCTCATTTAGCTCAGATGTTAAAATCATTGTATGTGTTAATAAAAAAAAGTGTGCAAGTAAATAAGAACCCCTCCAGCAGGCTAATTTTAAAACAATAACACAAGCTCTGACAGTAAAGGGGGTAGACTCTAACTTACCTTGTAAATTAAATGTAGCCAGCACCAACATTAGCTTTCAGTAAAGTTGTGGCACAGGCAACATTCTAAACAAATCCCCTTTGGATTGTAATCACAATTGTAAAATAGGCCAAATTACAATAGAGCCCCTTAATTATAAAGTAACTGTGTGCAGCATACCATGCCCTGTTCCAAGTAGAAGGCTTAACCCATTAGTGACCAGTCACTCTGAAAACTGACATCCCTATCTGGGAGTGGATTGCAAATATTAAAAACAAGACAGGAACAATGATCTGTAGTGAACCACGCCTGTCAGTAGCACAGGTAACCATCTGTCATATCCCTACCCACTTCTATAAAACCCCTCTCAGCACTGTTAAAGCAGATGCCCTCATGAAGATAAAAAACCATACCACTGAAACCCAAAAAGCAGCAAAGTGGCTCCATAAGAAAAATGTACATTGTGACTACTGAACCCTGTGGCAGCGGTTCCAGCTGCCTGTTATTTGCCAACAGCTCATAAACATCACCCGTGAGTGTCCATCATGCTCACTCCAACAAATGCAACATCAATACCCTTCTGCTCTCAGAAGAAGCATGGTATGCTTTCACTGCTGCAAGTATTACATCAGAACTCTTTTAACCAGCCAGTGCTGTGAACTGTGACCACAGCTCCAGTTAAAATCCTAACAAGACCAAGGTAGACACTAAAATTACAAGTTGAAGTGCCAGCCACCCTATGACCCAAAAAGGAATGTAATAAAAATTTGTTGTTGCTTATGCCTCAAACTATACAAACTGGGAAAAATAAAATCATTTTAGCCATAGGCCTATGCAGCCCCACTGGTTGGGAATCTTAAATCCATGAAAAATAAAAATCACCCAAAAACATTATTATAAAACCACAGTTAATAATCTAAAGTCTCCTATGCTCGCTAAAACTTTATGTGTGTTTATGTAAACTCTTCTTATGCTAAAACTAATTTTTAATGTGCTTAGATACTGTTATTAATCCTTCCCCTCAGACTCTTGGGAGCAATAACCTCACAGGCATACCTGAATTTCATGGCCAATTCTTATCTTTACCCCACTTATAATTCTTATTCTCCTCATATCAGTAGGTCCATACACCTTCTGCATGATAACTCAGTTTATACAAACAACTGTCTGAAATGCCATAAATAATTTTCTGCTGCAGAAATACAGTACCTGCCATTGAACCAAAAAACATGCCAAAACAAACAAACAAACAAAATGAATCCAACAATGCCCGAAAACAGCTCAATGAGTCATCAATCCAATATACTCTCTCCCTTCCTACCCCTTAAGTATATCAAAAGAAATTGGGAATGTTAGCCTCATTTGGCAAAATGACCCACCCACAACCCCAGCCAGCAACCCAGATGGTGCCAACAAGTTTCCTATGCCCCAATAACAGATAATCAAAACCCCCACACTCTGTCCCTGAAAGACAGACTATACATTCCAACATATACACCTATTCCCCACCTAAGACCTCCTTCCAACAAGATAAAAGTCAGTACTTTCACTTTGTCCTCACTAATACCCTGCACCTATGCTATTTAAAGGCCAGCCCAAATCAGTCAGAAGGGCAGAAGTTTCTCTTCCTACCCCCCACCATTAGGGTGGGCTGAAGTCACAATTCAGACCTCCGCCATGCCACTGATCTAAAAAATTACTCTGCCTGAACTTTAATCTGACTCTGAGCCTCATTGAACTAAAGTCTAACACCCAGGAGGGCCACCTGGGCAGCTCCCTTGCCCTCCCTGCTCCACCCTACCTCTACTCACTGAAAATGGGTGTTCAGGGCTCAGCACATCCCCCAAAACTGGCAGATCCAATCCCCTCTCCCACAGAAGACAAAGCATAGCCCCAGGCACAGCTGGGACCCACCCACCCCTGGGTACACCAGAGGATCCAACTTGCAGGCCCATATAAAATGAGCTGGTAAGGAGTGCCCTACTAACAAGCAGGAAAGACTGCAAGTAGGATGGTTCACCCTACTGCCATGAGGGGCAGGGTGGACTTGGACAATGTCTTGGGCGAACCCTGGGAGCATGTGGGTCACAGACTCCCTCCTTTGGGCCTGTCTCTCTGGCCAGCTCAGACTGGTTTCAGGTTCCTGGGTGGTGGTGGTGGGCACTCAGATAACAGGTGGAGTCTCAGGTGTGGGGTGGAGGGCCAGGGATGCTTGTGTTTCCCTTTGATTTCCTCTTCTGGAAATAAAGCTTACCATTCATTCTAGAATCTGGTCACTATGATGGCCACATTGCAAAAGTGAAACAGGTCAGAATCCAGGGGTGAACTCCCAAATACTTCTGACATGTGATGGGTGGAAGGGGGCAGGGTGGGTGCATGGACATCCTCTTCAGAAATCCTACCCTCACCTTGAATGGACAGAAATTTTAAAGGGAATTTAAAAGTCACCAGCAGCAATAGTCAGTCATCAAGCTCAGGAAGGAGCTAGTTTCTCCTCAAACCTGGCAAAACAGCCCTGCCACTTTTGGGAACAGTCACTTTGCCCTCCAAGAGCACAAATTGAGCTACCATTGCTGGTTTTGAATCAGAAGCAAAAAAAGCATCCCACGCTGACAGCACCAGCAAAAACTCACTTTATCATTCACTCTGCAAACTACCTGTGAACTTACCTTCACGGTTAGAGGCATGCAACAAAATATCCAATCACAAGACCAGGGTTGAACTGCAGTCACAAAATTGATCCAATGTAGTCCTATCCTAGACCCTGATCAAGATGCAGATTGGCCATAAGGGGCCAGGACTATGGTACCAGACCAAAAAAATAGAGGGAACTTTTCTTTGATTATCTATATGTGCAAGCTCATAAAAGTCTGGTGTGTGTTTTGCTTGTTTGTTTTTAATATGCCTTGTAAATAAATGTGCAAAAAGTAAAAATAAAAAATTAATTAAAAAAATACTCAAAAGTAGGGAAAGAGCCAAGTTGGTGTCAGAGAAAGGAGCTTCTGCAGGCAGCTCGTGCTACAGGGCAGTTAGTAATCACCCAGAACTATCTAAAGAAACTGGGGGCCCAGGAGACCAGAAGAGTGTCCTGGAAAATTCTTGAAATTATGGAAGGAGGAGACTGCCCATCTGCAGAGATGATTCATGACTAGAGCCCTCCACACCATGCAGGTTGGTGTCTGCGGTGCAAGCTGCCTTGGGAGCTATTCTGTGGCTGGATTTGGAAGCCCCACTTCCCAAAAAAAATGGGGAAGGAAGATACAGTGTGGCACCAACTTCAGCTACTAATTAGTAAATTCAGCAAGTTAAAGTATAATCCTAGGATAAACTTTGAGCCTGTCCAGGTCAGAAGGATGCCAATAACTGCCATTTTGACTCCACCCCTGGCATGAGGGAAAGCAGTGCTGATTGAAAATCACAGTGCTGATAGGGACTGGCTTCTTTCCACACAGATCTCATTGCAGCTCTAGCCTAATCCCCAGCCCCACCTCCAGCAGGGAGGAAGCTGGGGGTACCTGCACCACCTCTCTGGAAAATTGCAAGCCACATTCAGAGGCCAGTGCCCATTCTACTCTAGCAGTGCAAGCCACCTCAGGAGCTACTCTGTGGCTGGAGTTAGAAGCTCCATTTCCCATAAATGGTGGAAGAAGAGACAGTTGTCTGCTGACCTCAACTACTGATTAGTGGACTAGCTGGCTAAATTGTAATCTGAGAAACAGATAGGGTTTTAGCCTGTCCAAGTTGGAAAGAGTCCAGTAGCTGCCATTTTGACTCACTCATGGCATGAGGGGAAGCCTGGCTTACTGAAAATCTGGTGAAGTTAGGGAATTGCTCCTTTCTACCAAGATTGTACTGCAGCCCTAGCCTAGGCTCCAGCCACATGTCCAGCAGGAAGGAAACTGGCAGGACCTGCACCAGGCTCTCCAGGCAATTTCAGGTGCTCTCCTCCAGCACAGACTGAATAGTCAGAATCTGGGGGCTGTATCCCTGCACCCCAATAGGATAGGAGAGGACCTGGCTATCCTCAGTCTCTCTGGACAATGACAGGTGTTTTAAGCCCACATGAACTGGTTTGTTGATGCCTTCAAGTCTATCTCCCTCTGTCTCCCCATGAATAGGAGGGGTTGGTGTTCCTTCAGCCTTTCAGGGCACCTATAGATGCTATTGGGCTGCACAAACTGGATCATTGGGAACCTGTGGCTGCACCCCCATCCCCAATAGGATGAGAGACAGACTGTGTTTGCCCAACCTCTCTGGGTAGCTGCAGGTGCTTTTGGCCCACACAGCCTGAACTGGTGGGTACTTGTGGATACACCCACACTCCACAATAGGAAAAGAAGGGGCTGGTATCTCCACAGCCTTTCTGGGCAGCAGAAGACACTTTTGGCTTGCATGAACTGGACTATTGGATGTCTATGGATCCACCCCCACCCCCAGTAGGATAAGAGGGAGCTGGTGTTTTCTCAGCCTCTCCAGGAAATGGTAGGTACTTTTGGCCTACAGGAACTGAACTATTGGGTGTTGGTGGTTCCATTCTTAACCCCTAAAGGGCAAAAGAGTCAGTACTCCCTCAGCCTATCAGGGTAAATGCAGGAATATTCAGTCCACACAGATTAGTTTTTTGGACTCTCCAGAGGGTACATTCCAAACCCCAGCAGGGAAGGGGTATGGTTATATCTCAGTTTACCTGGGCAACTGTAGTCATTTTGGACCCCACAGCATAGAATGTGGCCAACAATTACAGCTCTATCCCTACCGAATGAAGGGGAGGAAAGGGTATGAATTTTCATCAGTCTCTCTGGGCAAATAGAGACAGTCTTGTCCTGCTCAACTTGGACTATTATACATAGCTGCAACTCTGCCTCTACCCCTGACAGAATAAAAAGGTAGGAGAAGGTTCATCAATTCCTGGGGCAAAATGGGCAGGTTCAGTATCCATAGCTTACAGCACCAGTTACATCAATAAGCAGGGGAGAAAAGACAAGAAAGCTCTAAACTAAAAGGAAAACCTGCACCCAGAATAAATACATCTAGCAAGCCAGATGTGAAAACACCAACAAAAAATTACAATCCATACCAAGAAACAGGAAGATATGGCCCAGTTAAAGGAAAAGGATAAGCCTACAGATGACATAAAGGAGTTGAAACAACTAATAATAGATGTTCAAACAAATCTCCTTAATAAATTCAATGAGATGGCTAAAGAGATTAAGGATATTAAGAAGACACTGGG
Source organism: Cabassous unicinctus (assembly GCA_029593785.1). Classification (NCBI taxonomy): domain Eukaryota; kingdom Metazoa; phylum Chordata; class Mammalia; order Cingulata; family Chlamyphoridae; genus Cabassous; species Cabassous unicinctus. The sequence goes on from JAQZBX010036426.1 coordinate 23,434, forward strand.
TGAGCACAAAGAAGAATTTGAAAGCATACATAGAAAAATAGCAGACTTTATCGGAGTGAAAGTTGCAATAAATGAAATAAAAAATACACTGGAGGCATAAAACAGCAGATTTGAGAAAGCAGAAGAAAGAATCAGTGAGCTTGAAGACACTGCCTCTTAAAGTGAACTTACAAAAGAATAAATGAAGAAAAAAATGGAAAAAATTGAACAGGGTCTCAGGGACCTAAAAGACAGCAAGAGATGTGCAAACATACATGTCATGGGTGTCCCAGAAGGAGAAGAGAAGGGAAAAGGAGCAGAAGGAGTATTTGAAGAAATAATGGAAAAAAAATTTCCCAATCCTATTGAAGGACATATATATTCATGTCCAAGAAGCACAACATACTCCCATCTGAATAAATCCAAATAGACCAACACTGAGTCACATACTAATCAGAATATCAAATGCCAAAGACAAAGAGAGAATTCTGAGAGCAGTAAGAGAAAATAAATGCATGACATATAAGGGATACCCAATAAGTTTAAGTGCTGATTTCTAATCAGAAACCATGGAGGCAAGAAGGCAGTGGTATGATATATTTAAGATACTGCAAGAGAAAAACTGCCAGCCAAGAATCTTATATTCAGCAAGATTATCTTTCAAAAATGAGGGTGAGATTAGAATATTCACAGATAAAGAGAAACTGAGAGAGTTTATAACAAAAAGACTGCCTTTGCAGGAAACACTAAAGGGAGTGTTACAG
>JAQZBX010036427.1:0-24216 GCA_029593785.1 Cabassous unicinctus
AGCCACAGGCAAGCTGGTCCCAGGCCCTCGCCGTGCAGGGATGCAGCTCCAGGAGTTCTGGAGTGATGTCTGCCCCTCAGCTGCCTTGGCCTGTGCGCCTCTTCTTCCCACCTCTGCTGAGCCCAGGAACAGTGTCGAATCTTCCCAAGGACTCCAGAATGGCTGATGTCTTCACATCCTCCTCCCATGATGGCTGAGGCTGGATCTTTGCAAGGGAAAGACTTGGCATCTTGGGGACATCGTCAAGTTCATGACTTGGGGGGTCACACTTCTCAATCAGATGGCATTGAGTGGGCCCATGTGTGGGGCTTGTTTGTCCTGGTGCTGGGTAACACGAAAGACAAAAGGAGGATGAGGATCACACTAAATGTCCCGGTGCCCATGGCCAGCAAGGTGTTGGGCCCATGTAGACCTTTTTGAAGGCACCCAACAAAGAGACAGCAAAATTCTTATAGGAGCGATATGTATAGAAAAGTAAGTAAAAGATGAAACAGGACAGGAACTGATTTTCCAGGGTGGCAATGATGGCGGTTAACCACTGCTCCTTGCATGCACGGCTTGCCTCTGGTGGCGTGAAGCATCATCTGCCCGCGTTTTGGGGGCTTATCTGGTTGGAATCATCTCAGTGAGTAATGTCAGTTTGTCTGACTCGAGGTCTTGAATCATATTTACAAAGCTGCATATTTGCAAACCCACCCCAGCTGTAACGAACTACGTAAAACAATAGCTTTGGTCCCAGCTCAAATCATCTCTGCTTTTCATTGTCTTAATTCAGAGCTTGACTCTCAGGAAGCAAACTTGGAAAAGAGAGAGCACTGCTTCAGCATTCCTTGGCCTGCTGCTTACGGATGCGAATGTTCTCTCTTGGGCGCGCTCTTTCTGACGGTTAAAAGAAAACATGTTCCGTGATGCTTGGGGTGGGATGGGGTTGGGGGAGGTTTCGGCGCCTCGTAGAGCATGCCTTGTCCGTTTCTGGAACTGTTCCAGTCACGACACCAAACCCACCTGAGTGCTCAGGCCACCGTGATGACAACTCGCACTTACCCTGGGTGGGGGTGGGGGCAGGTCACTGTACCGCACAGGCCCAGGCTCCACCCCAGTTAGTCCTCTCAACTGCCTGACAGCTTAGGTGCCATTGTCACTCCACTTTTGAGGGTTGAAAACGGAAGCCCAAAAGTCAAATCATTTGCCCTAGGTCACCCAGCTCCTTAGTGGCCGAGCAGCCTGGTGCGTTCTGCCCACCAGCCAGCCCGTGGCTTCTCTGGCTGGCTGCCCAGGTTGCGGCGTCCCTACCTGCTGTGGGTGTGGCTGGTTGGAGTCACTGCTTTCTAGGATTCTGCTCATCCCTCTCGGTTGCCCCGTCCCTGAGGCAATCTTGGGTTTGGGCCCATATTGCAGGAACCCTTTCCAGGTGTGTGCCCTCACTGAGCATCCTTTTGACAGGATCAAACTTGCGATGCCCGACAGGTACCCATCCTGGCACACAGTGTGCGCCTGGGCAGTGACAGTGCCGAGTCGATAGCTCCAAGAGCGTCGGGGTCCGCGGTAGCTTCAGCCTGCATACGTGTAGCACTCCAGAGCCCGTTAAAGCTGAAAAATACTGTGTCTGCACATTTTTGACTTAAACAAAGTTCCATTTTACAAAGTCCCTAACCCAGCTTTAATATTATTACGTGCCCCAGTCTGGGATTAATTCCAGGACAAGGGCTTTATTGTGCAGCATGGAGTTGCTCCCATGTTCTCAGAGTGCGTGGCCTCCTCCGGCCTGGGCTCACATGCCGGGGGCCGGGTGATGGGGCACCCCCTCCCCACCCCACCTCGTGCTGCGGGGCCTGGGAGGTGGTGGCGGAGGGGGGTAGGGTTGCCTGGTGCCACCGACCCATGCTGGGCGGTGCTCAAACCCTCTGCCCAAGGGAGAGGGGGCCTCAGCATGTCGAGCTTCACCAACCTCTGAGAGCAGCTTAGTTTGTTTCTTGGAACAACGGAGAGCACCTTCACGTCTCAGTGGTGGTCTGTGGGATGCTTGGTAGGGAGATGATGTCTGCAGGATTAAGGCGAGATCTGAGCCTTTGCTTTAGTCCATGGGTGGCAAAGGGCTTCATCTCAAGTGTAAACTCTGATTATAGGTCGTGGTGGCCTGCAGTGCTGTGTAGAGAAAGATTCTGATGCCGTATCCTGGCTTGGGCCAGTGCTGCGATTGATTAGTGATGTCTGCCAGGGGCATAGGGAGGGAGAAACTTAGAGCTAACACACTTAATTGCTATTCTTGTTTTAGTCTGATCATTTTACATCTCTGTGAAACCAAAAGGGTCCCTCTGTAGGCTTTTAACCCCTCTCTCCTGAATATGGGTTTTAGAAGGACCCTCCCCCAAATGCTCCTCCCTCTTTGTCCTGTGGGGCCCCCCTTCCCCAATTATCTATTTGCACAGCTTCAAAACTCACAGGCCCCATCTCTGCTCTCTCTTTCAGTCGAAGAGGGGGAGGCCTCGGACTTCTCACTGGCCTGGGATTCCTCCGTGACAGCATCAGGTAAATGCCTGGGGGCTGGTGGGAGGGTTTCTGGGGGTCCTGGGGGGCCGGCCCAGGAACTCAGAAAGCCACCCAGCTGGTTATGGAAACCATAGTCTTCATGTCACATTCCTGTCTCCAGGCCAGACTCCTCCATGCACCACGAGTCTTATATCAGTTCCATATGGTCAATAGACTCTGGTACGTTTGGAGACTAACATGCCCCGTTGTCCTGAAGGCCACGTTCCCTTCTTGTGGACACCTTCACGTGAGCCTCAACTCCCCCCACTCAGGATGTGGGGTTCCCTGCAGTGGGCACACTGCACCTCCAGTCCAATCTAACTTCCCAAAACGCCACTTTTAATAGGACATCGAAACTCCAACCTAAATCAGAACTCTTCTGGATGTATTTCCCCTCCTGGGAGGGGCTGCGCCGTACTCCAAGGCCAGCAGGAGGAGGTAGTGGGGAGGCTCAGCCATCTGGGGTGTCTGGGGACTGGGGGCGCGGGGGGGACTGGTAGTCAGGGAACTTGGTTTTTGACTCAGTTCTGCTCTTGCAAAAGCTCCTTCTCTTCTCTGTGCCCCTCTTTCCCCCAAATGTCAAAAGAAGTGGATGAATGAGGTTTTTCCACCTGCAAAGTTGTGTGATTTGGAGCCGCCCATGGAGTTGAGGATTGGGACTGGCTTTGGGGTGCCTCGGGGCTCCCAAATGGGGGTCATGGCTCTCCTGTCGCCCCTCATCTAGACAGTGCCTCTCTTGGCGGCAGGGCCCCTGGCCGGATGCTTGATTCTGTCAGGCAGTGCCGGGCTCTCCTTTCCTGTCCCCCTCCCCAGCTTTGTGCCAGGCCAGGCCCGGGATCCCACCAGCTGGCTCTGGATTCATGGGGGCGCTGAGAATCTTAAGGCTCAAGCAGACCTACGAAGGGCTCAGTCCAATCTCTTCCTCTTTCAGATGTGGAGACGGAGGCAAGGAGATTTACTCTCTGGGTCAGTATTTCCCAAAAATGTGGTTCTAGGCATGACGTATATGGATGTTTATCATTTTAATGGTTACATACGCATGTTAGATAAAAATATAGCCGACACATCTAATTTGTGGTTTTTAAAGACATTGTGATTTGAGATGATGCTGAAGTCATTTGAGTGGGAAAAGCAAGTTGTTGGAAAACCTTTAAGGAATGGTATGTAATACTTGGACTCAGCAAATATCATGAAGATGGTTCACAAATGACTGAAATGTGGGCAGTGCTGGTATAGATTGATCAGAAGACGAGGGGGGAGCCAATACTGGAACCCACGTCCCTGGACTCCTGGTCCAGTGCTCTTTCCAGCAGGATCTGGAGGCTCCTTGGAGAGTCAGAAGGAACCCGGTTGACCCAGGGGTGGGCACTGTGCTGTCTGCAGGTACCCTGGCCCTGGTGACAGGGGCTTCCTCTGCAGACTGGGGGCAGGGCAGATTTAAGGGATTGATGTGGAGGATGGAGGAAGGGGCAATGCGGCCCTCCTCCTTTCTCCCTCTGGTGCGGGGGAGATGCGGTCCCCGTGGTTGGGGGGCACAGTGAGACGATAAAGCTCTGCTTCTCAGCGGTCCAGACATCGCGACAGATGCGGGTGGGTGTGTGCGGAGAGGAGTTTCTGCCCAGAACACAGGCAGCTGCTCAGGCTCGCTGCCAGCCCCTGAAGAGGGACCCCCACAATGCCTCCAAACCCCTGAACTGGGAATGTGCCCAGCCCAGACCCTGCAGCGTTGGCCGCACAAAGTGGACATCCCAGCTGCTCTCCCAGTGGCGCCGGAGGCGGTGGGGACAGGGAGGGCGCTGGCAGTGGCCACGGTGGACCGAGAGCCCTGGGCAGGGGGAGTCAGGTGCCAGGGACTGTGTCCTGCCCAGCCGCTGGCCTGCTGGGGCGCCCGTGGGACACCTCCCCAGCCAGGGAGCGGGGTCCCATTCCGCAGGAGGCAGGGGCCATTTCAAAGGCTCTGGGAGCGCTGTCGACGCTGAGATTCTGTGATTCCATAGCAGGATGGCCAGACTTGGGGCCTCTCTGGGGCACCTGGGAGTGGCGGAGGTAGAGGGATTTGCACATTTCCAGCCAAGACCCCACGGCTGGCTGTGCATGAAGAGCTGGGTTTCAACTGCGGCAGGTTGGAGACGACCCCGGCATGCCCACACGCTTGTGCAGGAAGATGCGCACAACTCCCCGTGAGTTCCCCTAGACCCCCTTGTGGCACCAGGCAGCTGTGGCTTATCTGCTCAGAGAAGGAGAGTGAAAGCATAGCCTCCCAGGCAGCGGCTATTCCACAGACGGGCAATGGAGTGTTTTGTTTCCTTTGACTCATTTCTAATGGTTTTTAACAGTGTGTGCATGTGATACATTTTCCTTCCCAATTCTGCTTTACTTGTATTTGCCGAGCAGGGGGCTCGGGAGATGGCTCAAATCCTGGGGCACAAGATGAAGTCAGCCTGGGGGGCAGCCCTGGACGTGGGTGATGGCTACACTTATTGAGCGTTTACTTAGCAGTGCCGGGCCAGGAGCACCCATGTTCCCTGTAGCGTCATTGAAGCATCATGACAACCACTCGAGGGGGTTGCTGTTTCCAGCCACAGCTCCAGAATTTCTCTGTGAGCTCGTTTAGGCACATCCATCTGATAGAAGATGGGGCCCAAGGTCCGGCTGAAGCTGCTTTTGTAGAACCCTTTTCATTAAACTGAGAAAATGTCATTTGGCCACATCAGAGCCTGGGAGCAAGTGCCAAGGAAGATTATGGGGGACCAAAACCTCTCCAAGCCACTCTTGGCACTGCTTCTGAGAATTACCATCCTCGCTTAGCGGACGAGGGAAGGAGGCTTGGAGAGGGATGGCAGTTTCTCTGTGGTCCCCTGTCAATGAGCTCTGGAGCGGGGGCTTGAACCCAAGTCCTCCGGAAGCCAGAGCCTGTGGTTTAACCTCTGCCCCTACCTGGTGAGATGGAGAGCTGAGCGGAGGCCTGAAGGCAGGGTGCTGTGGGGCTTTGGGAAGGCAGAATGAAAATGCATTTTGCTCACCAGGACTACAGGTGGGCCATGGAAGGCTTGTGGCTCACCGGGCTGAGGTGGGCAGGGTGGGCTGAGAGCATCTTACCAGGAGGCGTGGGGAGCTGTAAGGCATGGGGCAGCCCCCTTCTGCAATGGCCTTCCTGTCCCTGGTGCGAGCTTCTCATTGTGTCCTCCCCCTGCCCCCACTTGCCCTGGCCCCACTCTGCATGACGGAGAACTCCAGGAAAGAGGAAGACTGCACAGTGTGCTTCGGTGCTCACCCCTGGCCTCCCCCAGCCTCTTCTGCTGGTGGGACCCCTGTGGCCGCCCCCAGGGACAGCCTGACCTGCTCCATCCACGTACTGGAGCCTGACGGTGATGGAGAGCACAGGCAGGGAATGGAGCAAATGAGCAGCTCACAGCAATATTCTCCCGCCTGGTGAGGGGGGCACAGGGCAGGTGAAACGTGGGCCCACTCTCCCCTCTTGGCTGATAATTACAGGGCTCCTGGTGGCAGAGCCTGTGGGAGGAGCACCGCATTCAGAGTCAGGATACAGGGTGCCTAGGAGGCGTGGGAATTGAAACAGGCCACTTCCCATTGGATCCGTTTTATCCCTAAAAGGGAGCAGGGTGGAGGTGGGAGGTGACGCATACCTTAGAATGAGACAGTGTGAGCCAGAGAAGTTCTAAACCTGTTTCTTGCCACAATGCCTTTGAGCATCCCATAATCTTGTCCCCCAAACACAGACGGTTTTGCCTGTGATTTCAGGGGATTTCATGACTTAGCCCCAACCCATCTTCTCCCCACCTTGCTAGGGCATAGGTTTGAACTCCTTTTAAAAGTGGAAGTTGTTGCACATGTGAAAGCCCCACTAGGGGTCAGAGCTCCAAGGCCCACCTGAGCCAGGCTAGCAGCACAGGTGAGTCAGGGGGTTGGGGCTGGTGGTACCTGCGGGACCCAGCTCCATTGGCAGGGCAGCTGCCCTCAGCTCCAGGCACCTGTGCCCCGGGGTGCCCTAGGCCCAAGATGGCCAGATATTTTGAGTTTTTACAAGAGAAGCCAGAAAGCTGGATTTTCTTAGGAAATCATTAGATTTCTAAAATAGCAACCCATATTTTTCTAAACAGCTTTATTGAGATATTACTCACAGTTTGCCCATTTAAAGTGTACAATTCAGTGGGTGTTCATATATTCAGTGATATGTGCAGCCTTCACCTCAGTTTTAGAATCTTTTCACGACCTCAAAGACGGATGCTGTGCCCTATAGCTCTTACCCCCTCACCCTCATTTCCCACCCCGAACAACCACTGATCTACTGTTCTGTTTAGATTTGCCTATTCTGGACATTTAGTATAGATGGAATCATATAATATGCAGTCTTTTGTGTTTGGCTTCTTAGCAAATTGTTTTCAAGGTTCCTCCATGCAGTCGCTTGTATAAGAACTTCGTTCATTTTTATGTACGTAGATACTGCATTTTGTTTATCCATTCATCCATTGGCAGGCACTGGGGTTGCTTCCACCTTTTGGCTATTGTGAATAATGCTGCTATGAACACTGGTGTACAAATATCTGTTCAAATCCCTGTTTTCGATTCTTTTGGGTATATACCTAGGAGCAGAATTGCTGGGTCCTGTAGTAATTCTTGCTTAACTTATTGAGAAACTGCTAAACTATTTTTCACAGCAGCTGCACCATATTTTAAAAAAAACTTTTTACTTTGAGATAATTTCAAACTCACAGGACAGTTAAGAAATTATGCAAACCCAATTCAGAGAACTCCACTATGACCTCCCACCCAGAGAGCTAGATCCAACAATTTTTATTTTTGCCACATTTTATTTTGCCACATTTGCCTTATTAGTCTATCTATCCACCTATATTTCTATTTCTATTTTATAAACATTTGAGAGTAAGTTGTATACATCATGTTTCTTGAACACTTACTACTTCCATGGCTGCACCTTTCAAAATTCCTACCGGTGATGCACAGAGTTCCAATTTCTCCACATCCTTGTTAATACTTGTTATTTTCTGTTTTTTGTTTGTTTGTTTTTGTTTTTTGATCCTAGTTATCTTGGTGGGTGTGAAGTGGTAACTCATTGTGGGCAGCTCATATTTAAAATAACACTATTCAGGCCAAGCAGAGTCCATCTGCTGGCTGTTTTTGGCCTGGCCATCGATGGTGAGGTTGCTAACTGTGGCTTTAAATAGCCAGCAATAGTAGTTATATACATCAGGGGAAATAGAGAGAGATTGAGAGCTTTGTTTGTCTTTTTTGTTTATTACTATTATTGAAATAATGAAATAATGCAAATGCTCTAATAATGATTGAAGTGATGAATACACAACTATGTGATTATGCAAAATACCATTGATTGTACATTTTGGATGAATTGAATGCTTTATTAATATGTATCAATAAAATTGATTTGTTTAAAAAAGGGAGGGCGCTCCGTGCCCCTGGCCCCACCCTCCCTCCCATTGCTCCTCCCTACCCCACCCCCACCCTGGCCCCTTGAGGGCGTCTACCTCCCCTGCACTCTTCCTGCCCTTCTCTCAAGCCCTTTGGAATGACAACTCTACCTGCAGGTACCTGGAGGGAGGGGCAGACTCTGAGCCATCCCAGCCTGGCCTCTCGGGAGCCAAGCCCTGAAAGTTGAATGAGCTTGGTCTCCCCTTCCCTGGTGGCTGAGTTTGAGCTGGAAGCAGAATGCCTTGTGTTGGCTGACCACATCACGGGCTCATTGGAATCTCCCACCTCCCTGAGTATCAGGACTGGCAGGGTGGAGGCTGCTCCGGACAGCAGCTTCCTTCCAAGGTGGCTGCACCGCGAGGAAGAACTGGGGACGCACTGGGACAGAGGTCCGGGGCCTGGTGCGGGTACCTGGAGGTGCCTGGGTAGATGGTTTGAGAGGAACCCTTGATAGTGATCAGTTGTGTGATAGCCCAGAAGCCCTGAGACCTCTGACCTCTAGGCGCTGCCCTGGGGCCAGAATTTGAGACATCCTCTTCCCGTTTAGGCTCCCCTCCAGAGGCCAGGCTTCCTCCTCCTTGCTTTTTCATACTGGTTCATTTAATCAACAGACAGCTCCATGGGTGGGTACTGTTAAGTCACCTCTGCTTACAAACCTAGGTGCAGAGATGTCAGTGACTCTTTGAGGTCCCACAGCCCGGAAGTGGCAGAGCCGGGATTTGAACCCAGGCAGCCTAGTTCTGAAGCTCATGTGTGAATTTAGCACCTACACGGAAATGGCAGGCTGGCCTGTAGGTTAGAGGGGACTCGAAGATGTTGGTTAGAGGGGACTCCAGCGGCTTGGTGAGGGGTCAGATCCCAACCCCGCGTCCCTCCTGGGCAGGGTGGACTTGTCTCACTGGAGCCAACCTTCTGTTTCGCCGCCTGGAAGGAGAGGAGGTGCTTGTTTTGAAGACCTTGCAAATACTTCCCATCTTCAAAGGCCAGGCTGCCCCTTGTCCCTTGTTTATGACCATACCTGGGTGTTGGGCATGGGGGCAGCTTGTGGGTGCTGGGGGGCTGGGATTAGGGCTGCAGGCCCTGGGGACTGCTCAGGTGGGAGGTCAGAGCAGGCATCTGGGTGTCTTGTGTTCTGAGGGCCCCTTGGGGGCAGCGTGCAGGGAAGCCTTTAGTTTTTCTCTTATTCTGGTTCTGGCTGGGGAGAGGGGTAGAGAGAGTGGTCAGGGTGTAGCCCCTCCCCCCCGCCCCATTCTCCCAGCAGAGGGGACAGCTGCCTCACCCCCTGCAGTCCTTCTCCCCTCAGTTTTGACTAGTGGACTGGACAGAAATGTCTGGAAGGCTGGGCCTTTTGCATTAGGTAGTTTCGCCTCCTCGGAGCTGCCCAGCCTGCACTCCTGGTCTGCTGCTTCCCTCTCTCCCCTTCCTACTTGTGCTTGCTCGAGCATATATTTATTATTTCAACTACTTCAAAAAAATGCCACCCACAACCTTGCACTTGTAGGTCTGGCTCTTTCGGTTTCTCTCGGCCCCTTTTCTAGCTGCGTCGCCTGCGTATAAACAAACGTTCCCCATCGATGGAGGCCCAGTGTAAATACGACAGTGGATTCCACCGGAACTCCAAAGAGCCTTGAGCGTCATGTATCTCCGCGGCCCACAGCTCCTTCCACCTCCAGGGCTGCCCTCTAGGCCGCCCAGTGGGCAGCGTTCATTTTCCTACTGGCCCCTGCCTTGGTGGACATTTGGACGCCTTTAGTTTTTGGCTCTTGTAAATAATAGCGCGATGAGCACCTGTATCGGTGGCCTTGGTCTCCTCTGGAGTTTTTCTTTGGGGCTCCCAGCACCTTTTAACGTTTTCTTTCAATCCTTAAATCTTAGGCTGGGGAGAACCCCTCCCTCCCCCCTCTCCCCACAGGATGACCTTGAATTCTTTCCTGAGGGCCCGGCCCCTCTCCCCGTAATTCTGGCCTGGGGTCATGCTGCTGTGACCAGCGTTGAGTCCCCCAGGCAGCGCTGGCTGGCCCGCCTGGGGCTGTCCACCTTTTGTGCTCAGGCCGCCAACCCAGCCATCTTCTCGATGAGGACCAGGGGACATTTTAAAGGAGCAGAAAAGTCTCACTAAATAGATGTAGAATTTCCCAGCGTTTTAAAGACGTATGAAATGCATTTTTATGTGGGGCCAGCTGGGGAGTTTCTCATTAGCTCGGCTGGGGAGTCTGCGGGGAGTTGAGCTAAGTGGAGCCAGGCAGGCTGGGTAGGAAGACGTGGTGGTCCGAGCTCACCAGGGGAGCGTGGCAAGCATGCGCCGGCCCGGCTGCTCGGCGGACCCTCGGCCAGGCCGGCCTGGGCTGTGCCTTTGTTAGAGCTGCTTCTCCCCGGCACAGGAGGCCTTGGAAACCTTCAGGTTTCGACTGAGCTGAGAGGTGGTCGCTCCGTTACCATGGCAAGCGGTGCACGAGGTAGGGCATCTGTGCCCACGTAGCTGCAGCCCTCCCTCGGACCTCGGGGGGCCCGGTGCCTCTGCCCCCCCTTACCTGGCGGTGCTGCCTCCAGGGCCCGTGGGGCGGTCTTGGACCGCTCTCCGAGGCGGTGTGGTGTGTCCTGCCCACCCTTTCCCTCTGGCTCTGGACCTGCCTTGGGGGCTCCTGCTGGGCTGCGCTCTTCCTCACGTCCCCTTTGACTCACCTGCCGGGCACACGTGCGTGCCCGAGGCTGGGCACGCACGTGTGTGCTCAGTTGCTTCAGCGTGCCCGTGTCCAGGGTGTGTGTGAGTGAACCCATGAGCGGTGCCTTCTTCCGATTCCTTTTGTCCTCGCCTGTCACCTCGTCACCCAGCTGATGACTTCATGTCCCTGGCCTTGGGTTTGTCTCACTGATCTGTGTCCCTCTGGGTGGTCTTGGGTGGGGTTCTCCACGTGGCAGTGTCCTGCCTCCCCTGGCCTGATGCTGGTGGGGGGGCTGCCAACTGCCCGCAAGCCCGGTACCCCACCCCCCCTCGCTGGTGATGCCGGGCATTTCCGGGGACATCAGCTAGCAGGACTATGCTGAGGGGGAGGGGCCGGTCCTACTGTCTCTAAATCTTGGGTGCTCCCTGAGGACAGCAGGGAGTCGCCTCGGTGGTGTTGGACGCTCCCTCCTCCGGCCCCGCGATGTGGGAATCAAGAGACTCTTTGGTGTCCGTAGCTGGCTGAGTGGGGAGGGTGCCTTGGGGAGGTCATTGCCTACCATGCTCTCCCCGTGTTGTCCACCTTGGGCATTCTGGGGTGGTCTGCACCCCTGCTGCCCAAGCTTTCCCTGCGTGCAGATTTAGGATCTTGTTAAGATGCAGATTCTGGCTCAGCAGGTCTGGGTGGGGCCTAAGAGTCTGCATTTCTAAGCTCCTGGGTGCTGTCGATGCTGCCTAGTAGCGCTGGAGCCTCTTGCCTGGCCCCCTTGGCCTCTGCTTTTGCTGGGCCCTCTGGCTATGGAGCCCCTTCTCGTGCTCTGGAGCCTAAAGGATGCCTCCTCTAAGAAGTTCACTGCTGGGTTATAATGTTCCTTCTTTTTGGCTCCAGTTCCCATGCTGCTTCATACACTCCATGGGAGCAGTGACCATGTCTGATTCCTGGTGTCCCCAGGGCCCAGCCCTGTATGTCAAGCTGGAGAACGTCACCTCTGCCCCTTCATGTGCATTTGCCCTTGGCAGGCCAGGGCCAGAATTTTGTTCACTTTGTTAAGAGCAAAAACTGGGTTGGAGGTCTGGCTACTCTGAAGTAACTTACTCAAGCTGTGTGACCTTGAGTAAGTTACTTCACCTCTCTGTGCTCCCATTTCCTCATCTGTAAAATGGGGAGAATGAAAGTTGTACTTCCTAGGGCCGCCGTGAGTGTTCCATGAGAGATACCACCTGGAGCACTTAGCTTCTGGGAGCGGGGGCTGGCACTCTGCATGTTTATTCTTGTTATTGGTAACTCACCGAGAGCTGATTGGAGCCTAGCTCTGAGCTTGGATCTTTGTGGGTGACAGAGAAGACCCAAATGAGCCCCTTCCTATCTTCAAAGCTCCCTTCCTCTCTTCCCCCATTTTGACTGGCAATCTCTGGTCATTGCCAGGGTGGGCAGGGCAGTCTCGTCCTCACCCTCATGCAGGCTTGGGGTGGAACTGAATCTTCCGAGGACCGCTGTCCCTCATGCGGATGCTAGTTTGTGGATGCTGCTTGCTTCCGAGCAGGGAAGGGTGAGGTGGGGTGGGGCTTGGTGGGAGATGGGCAAGCTGGCTCTGAAGGCAGAGGCCCTGTGGCTGTCATGGGGTCAGGCTTCCCCCTGGGCGGAGCTGGGTGCAGGCTGCCTGGCCCGCCCAGCCACGGTCAGTGCCCAGTAGGAAATGGCCAGGGTCAGTCGGACTGTGCTGTCTGGCTGGTGCCGGCTTCCCGGGTGGACACTGCAGCCTCCTGGGCTGGGGACGGTTGGTGCTGTGTCTGCCAATGTGGCCTCCCACAGGGATTCAGCTGTTGTCATCTCAGCTGACATTATCTTAAAGTTCCTCAGGTTTGTGCATGCACGTGCACACACACACACATATACACACCATGTGTATGTTAGGCCGAACCTGGTTCACTGATGCCTGCCTGGCTTCAAAAATCTTTATTTTGCCCATGCTGAGAATTATTTTTTTCCTTTGCTGTGGTTGGTTTCTTTAACTGATGGCTGCTGGCCATGCTTGGTAGTAGTTGGCCCATCAGAGTGAAACTGGTAAATACAATATGTTTTGCTTGTGTTAATTCTCTTTCTCAGGGCTAAAAGCTTTGCAAGTGCTCAAGCTTTGAGGAAGCAGGGGCAGTGCCTGCTTTGCTCATTGTTGTATCCTCAGCAATTAGCACTGTAATAAAAATAACAGGAACAACCACCCACCTTCTAGGGGGCATTTTCTTGGTTCCTGGCTGGGGTGGGAATGAGCACCTCACATACAAGTTACCTCATATGACTCTGTTAGGTACAGGCAGTGGGTATGATTGTCATTTCCGTCTCACAGACAAGCAACCAGGCTCCGAGAAGTTAAGAGGCGGTGCAGTGCTGCATGCTAGCTGGGGGGCAGAGCGGTACAGCGTTGCATGCTAGCTGGGGGAAGACCAGGGATCTGAACCTAGGTGGGCTTGGTCTGTGTCGAGGTCCCCTTTCTTTAGTTGCTAATTCACGGTGCCAGGCACACAGTGGAGTCTTAATGATGAATATGTGTAGAATGAAGTGCACTAGGATGTGCTCAGGGCCCTGATGGCCTGTTACTGTGACACAGCATGCGCCAGAGGCCAGCAGGGGCTGTGCAGGAGTGAGCGGCTGCTAGTGGGCATAGCCCAAGGATGGAGCTCAATGGTGATGCACAAACTGACAAGTCATTGAATGTGCATGCATGTGTGCATGGAATATGTGCACACAAAACAAGCACACAGACATAACACTCACATATACACATCAACACACGTTCACATATATGTACCCACCCCAACACATTTACATACACGTGCACAAACACATGTGCACACACAGTTCACATATATGTAGCTGCTGCATAATGCACATGTATACACACATGTACCTTCCATACAGTGCACACACGTACATACATGCACACGCTCTGACACTTGCAAATGTACAGACACAATTGCACATAATGCAGATACAAGTATATTCACACATGCACACGTACACAATGCACATACACACACATTTGCACCCCTGTGCATTCACACAGCCATGCACACACATGCACACATACACGCTCCTGCACACCCCGAGGATTGCAAAGGAGCAGAAAAGCCAGCTGCATCGCTTCGGAGATGCCTCTCTCCCAGGCTTGGGCAGCGCTCCCCACAGCTAGGCAGGACTACAGGAGGTCCCGGATGTCTCCTTGCTCTCCAATTTCTTTTGTCAGTTTCTTTGTCCTTCAGGGCCCCGGACATTCTTTCCAGCTGAAGCTTCACCCCCTGCTGTGCTCCCAGTTGCTGGGTGGACCGAGTGCAGACCTAGGCCCCTCCGTCTGTTTGCCTGCCCGGGCTGCTCTGACCCCCATGTGCTCCCACCCCCAACTTGGACATGACTTCATTTTCCACCCTGCACCTGCCACTTTAAGAGCCCAGGGGCCTGGTAGGCCTGTCCCCAGGGCCCGGGCTGGGGAAGACTGGACAGCTGCGGGTTGGGGGGAAGCTTTGTTAGCTCCCAGCCGCCTCTTGGAGCCCGGACAGTGCTGGGGAAACAGAAACAAAGGCCGACAATGGCCTCCTTCCCTCCCCGGGCGGCTCGGAGCAGGGCCTGCATGGGCGGCCTCTGGGGGCCCCTGTTATTTCCTGTGCTGGCTGCGGGGCTCCTGGCCAGCCGCTAACGGGCAGGAAGCTCACGGGGCAGGGCATCTCCTCCGCACTCGGCTGGCCCGGCCCTCGCAGGCCAGGGTCGCTGCTTCTGTGAGCGAGGGCCAGCGGGGCGCCCCTGCTCGGCCAAGGCCCACTGTCCCCGCTGGCCCCGCCCTGGCTGCAGACCCCACGTGCCCCGACTGCCTGCGCCTGGGGGTCCTGGCTTCTGCAGCCAGCGTCTGCATCTTGTCTCCCCGGTTGGCTCGATTCTTTGTGGCCAGAGAGCCCGCCCCCATTCAAAGCTGAGGACGAGGCCAGGCAGGGAGCATTTGATTACATATTAGTTAATTAACTTGGGAGAGCATTAGAGGTAAGTTGAGATTTAGCATCAAGATTAGGGTTTGGTTCAAAGTTAAAGTTAGGGGTCGGTTTACCAAGCCCTACAGACCGAAAAGACTGGTGTTAAGAGCACGGGTTTTAAAGCAAACACCTTTGTTCCAGTCCTGGATTTGCTACCAGTTTGTTCATTAGATAATTGTCCAGGTGTCTGTTCTGTGCCATGCCAGGCCACAGTGTCACAACGGTGTCCCTGCCCTCCAGGACTGACGTTCTAGAGTGGGGAGGCAGCTGTGAACAGGCAGACACACACGGCAACACTGAACAGCTCATTAGCTGTGGGAATGGACTCGACCAAGTTCCTGCCCCTCCCAGATCTGTAAAGAGGGGCTACCGAAGTCCCTCCCTCGTGGCATCAGGAAGGGTAAGTGAGGGAGCTGTCATGGCACCGCCCAGTGCCTGGCACACAGCTAGCTCCCGCTAAAGGGGTACGTGGTTATCAATCAAAGGATGTGACTGTCCTTGCACCAATGGGCTGCCAAAGTAGTGGGTGAAAGAACTGATTACGTCTGAGCCTAAGATGAGGGTCAGTAGGCAGTTGAGCTTCCTGGCAGCCTAGGCCAAAAGAGAAAATAGAATGATGGGTGCCGTCTGATCGAAGTACTTGGGACGGACAGACATTTTTCTCCAGCACTAACTGCTGAGGAAGTATGGTGCGGATCCTCATTAATCATTGAGCAAAGAACAGGCGCTATCTCAGTAACAATTTGGCACATGGTACAGAAATGTCTTTCCTAGAGTTCTTTCTTCAATTGACCCTGGAAAAATGCTGAGGATGTAAGTGCACGCCCCAGCCACGGAGTTAAGTGTGGTGCAGTCTGGAGGGAGCTGGGCCAAGACCAGGGCCGCCTCAACTGGGCTGTGTCCTGGGGGCTGGCGGAAGCTTCTCCGATATGTTTCCTGCATGCCTGGTTAAATGCAATTAAACGGGTTTCTTTGGAGCAGGATCTGGAAGGGCCCTTCATATGCCACTGCACGCTTGTGAGTCTGGGGAGGGTGCTTCAAACTTATTTGCCCTCAGAAATCCTCCCCCCTTTTTGGAGAATCTCTTATCCATACCTGACGTGGTATCAGAACACAGTTTTGTTTATGTCCTTGTCCTTTGAGATCAATGGCTCTGAAGACACCTTGTCGAGGTGTCTGGCCGTGGTTTACGCCCACCCCTTGTTTATTTTGTGTGGGATTATCATCTCACTGATTCTACCTGCTGAGTAGATCTGGCCTCCAAGAGGGGTGCAGTTGGGGAAACTGAGGCTCAGAAAAGCTAAGAGGTTCTGAAAGTTTAAGAGGGCTCAGGGCAGGGGCTCCTAATTCAGGGTCTTCTGTAGACAGGCACACCTACGTGCACACTTACACACCCACACACACACCCCTAAACACACTCCCACTTGTCCTCTCTTTTCCTACTGTGCATGAAGAGTACCCTGCCTGACATAAGAAGTCCAGCTGAGCCTTCTTTGCCTTTCTCCGCTCCCCTCCTTGTCCCGGGGACAGCATTGTGGGCCTGGCCTCACTGTCGGAGGGTGCCCCCTGGAGTTTCCACAGTGGGTCTTTCCATGTGGGTGGGACTCAACCCGCAGGCCTGAGGGAGGGAGGAAATGCCTTCCCCAAATGTGAGGAGAGAAAGAAAACAGGCCGCCAGCCTGGATTTCAGCTGGAGCCCCTGACTCTTGCTGAGCCACGCAGACTGGGGGCCGGTCCCACCCCTTGGGGAAGGCCATGGCCCCAGTGGGGCTATAGCCACACGCTGTGGGGTTGCTTGGGGCCCCAGAGATTCCAGCCACGTGCCTGTACGTGTCTGTGCTGGCATTTGCAGGAGCTCCTGTGCAGAGACCGCGGACTGGCCACTTGGCAAGTGGCTGGGTCAGGGTTCAAACTCTGCTCTCTGTCCCCTGGGCCCATGTGCTTGCCGCTCTGCCACCTCGTCTCCCTCTGGAACCCTCTCCACAGGCTCACTGGATTTCATTGGATCCTGGAGGTGGCGCTTTGTAGCTATCATTCCCATTTTCCGTATGCAGAAATCCAGGCTCAGGGAAGTGAGGGGTCTTGTCCCATGTCACCCAGCTAGTTGGTGGCAGAACTGTGTTGCAGCTTAGGTCATCTAAAGTTCCCTGCCCCAGGACCGTGATGAGGCATATGTGCATATTTGCATATCATTAGCTCATTTAAAGTCTCCAGTTCATGTGTATGCATTCGCCAAAAAAAGGGTGGCGGCAGCTTGGAGCGCTGGCCACTGCAGGTGACGTGGGCTGCCCCGTGTGGGTGAGAAGCTGCTGCTGCTGCCTTAGGTGTCACGTCTCTGTGGCCCCACGTGTTGTGGCTCGAGGGATTTAAGATGTGTCTTTTCGCCCCACACGGCCTGACTTACGAGCCAGATGCCTCACAGATGTTATCCCCACGGACACACCCCAACCCATGCCAGCTTGGCAGGTGGAGGAATTTTTGGGAGGGGCTTTGACTCAGCATTTTTGCCCCATAGGCTGACTTTCAAGTCACTTACCCCCTTCTCCAAGCTGGGACCTGCCCACCAGGTCTGTGAAGGGTGCCTGGGCCAGGGATAGGGTGGCGGTCTGTGATGGGTGTCGTTTTGGTCTCCTCAGCACCGTCTCCAGCCCAGGCCCTGGGGCCTGCCAGGAGATGCCTGCTCTGGCCTTGGCAAAGCTTTCCTACAAGGAACGTGTCTGTCGTTGGGGGGTGGTTTGCCTGTCTGCTCCTCCATGTCACTATCCAGAGACTCCCCAACTGGCTGAGCTCCCCTGCCCCAGCCCTGGGAGGGGCCCTGAGGATTCAGGGGTGCCTTGGCCTCCTGCTCTTGTGGGGAGGGGCTCTTTACGCCTTCCAAGGCTGAGGGTAGGATGGCTCGATGATAGGGGGAATTCGGGGAAGGGTCAAGTGCAGGAGTGCTAGATCTGCAGCTGGCCAGATCCAGGGGCCAACCTTGGGAGGTCGTGGGGTAGCAGTGCAGGGTCTCACTGGTGCAAGAGTCCAGACTGGGGTGGGGGCTTCACAAAACTCCAGCTGTCCTCTGCCTCATTCTCACCCCGTGCCTTGGCATGGGCTGTCTCGCCCTCTGGAATACCTCTCCCCTGTGGGACGAGGTGAGGCCAGCGAGGAGAGGGAGGGAGAGGGGGAAGAGATGAGGTCGGGGAAAGAACGGAGGGAGATGGACCAAGGCGAGGAGGTGAGAATGTTTATTTGGGGGTAGATCCAACAGGATTTGTTGTTGGCGTGGATGTCAGGCATGAATGAGAAATGGAGAGGAACCAAGGATGACACCAAGGTTTTGGCCTGAACAGCTGAGCCATTTGCTGAGATGGGAGCATAGAGGAGGAGCAGCTTGGGTTCTGCTGGTGGTGGGCGCGCGAGAGCCTGGGTCTGGCCACGATATGTTTGAGATGCCTGTTAGGTATTGGACGGGCACTTGAATGCGTGATCTGGTGTTCTGGGGAGAGGGTGGGACTGGAGATGCGTGTGGGCATTGTGCATGTGGCGCTGGAGACGCATGTGGGCGCCGTGGGCGTGGCACTGGAGACACGCGTGAGCATTGCTGATATGGCGCTGGAGACACGCGTGGGTGTAGTCGGGTGGCGCTGGAGACACGTGTGGGTGTCACACGTGGCGCTGGAGATGTGTGTGGGCGTCACACGTGTGGCACTGGAGATGTGTGGTTGGACGTCACGCGTGTGCTGCTGGAGACACGCGTGGATGTCACACGTGTAGCACCGATGTGTAAAGCTGGGGACGCCTGCAGCCCAAGGGAGCAAGCGCGGAGACGAGAGGAGCAGAGGTCGGTATCCAGGGCCATGACAACATTTAAGGTTGGGACCAGGAGGCGAGATCGTGGAGACCGAGAAAGGGGTCAAGGAGGCAGGAGGATAACCAGGAGAGGGTGGGGTCTGGAAACCCAGTGAAGAATGTCTTTCAGGAAGGAGGGAGTCGTGGGGGGGCCTGACACTTTCCAGAGCAGGGCCTGTTACAGGATGGGACCAGCTCCTCATGTAGATGTGGTCAGGCTGCTCGAGCTCTGCAAACGGGAAGGAAGGCCACGGGAAGGGAGGCTAGCCTGGCGCTGTCACGCTTGGCAGGAGCCAGATCTGCTAAAACAGCCTTTGCTCGAAATGAAACCGTTCTGGGGCGAGAAGAGATGGGGTTCAGGGGTTAATGAAGTGAACTCGCGTCTATTGACAGGCCCATCTGGGGGTATCTGCGCCGAGCCCCCCTTCCCCGGCTGCCGCTCGGGGAACGTACCCACGGCTGGATCAGGGGTGATGTCTGGGAGCGGCAGGCTGTCCGCAGCAGAGTCCAGCTGCGCGTGAGCCCTCAGCGCTGAAATTGCCAAGCCTCGCGCAGTCCAGAGCCAGCCCGCGGAAGTGGGCCAGCCGCACCTCCGTACAGGATTAAAGGGATGTGTAATGGATTAAAGATCAAAAATGTTAATTAAGAAATGGTCTTTTCTAATAAGATGCCTTCAAGGGCACGGGCCTGAAAAGGAGGGGATTTCTCATTTTGGCAACATGGTTTCTGTTGTAATGAAATTGGTTCGCAGACAGTGGGGAGGACCCGACGTAAGCCTTGTGTTAAAGACGTCTCCATCCAAATTAATTAGCAATAAGAAACGGAGGGCCGAGAGTCAGGCTGGCAGGCAGTGCATGGTGGCCCGGCAGGAAGGCCACGTGGAGGTGGTTGGATTCCGTCTGTATCCTGACGCTGGCTGGAATGCTCTCCTGAATTCTGTTTGTCAGGCTCCTTGTGTCTGAGCACGCTTCTGGGGTCCTGTGGAGAGTGGGGAGTGGGGTCTGTTTCTCCCAGGGGCTGAGGACTGAGGCTTAACTCGATGGGAGCTTGCTGTGTGACTTTTGGCTACTCAGTGGCCCTCTCTGAACATTCCTCTGGTTTTCTTTTTTATCCACTGTGAATGGCGATGAAACCTTTCTTGCCTGTCTCCCTGGGTTGTTGGATCAAATGGATTCTTAGATGCAAGGGCTTTGAAGGCTCAGAACCCTGCACATGAATGAATGAGATTATTGCTTGGGGCTGGTTTGGTCTTTGTAGACCTAATGCAGCCTCGAGGGAGGGAAGAGAGATGAGGTGCCCTGGCCTGCTCTGAGCTCCTGCTTTCCCAGGCTTGCTTGGTTACCTGGCCCTGATAAGTTCCCCAGATCTTGTGACTGTCTAGCAAGCACAGCACAGCTTACCAGGTAAGAATGGAGCTCTGGAGTCTGCTAGGCCGTAGGTTCGAATCCCAGCTTTGCCTCCTATTTGTGAACTTAGCGTAGTTACTTGACTTCTCTGAGCCTTAATTTCTGCATCTGTAAAACGGGGCGGTGGTCCTTGCCTCTAGTACTGTTCTGCAGGACAGAGGGAGGTAAGGCTGTGAAGAGCCACTTGGCACATGGTGATGGTGGTGTTGGCTTTTTTTTTTTCATGACTTCTTTTTTTAAACTTAATTTTTAAAGAAGTTTTAGATTACAGAAAAGTTGCATCGAAAATATAGGGGAGTCCCATATACCCCACCCCTCCCCCATTCACTTTCTCCTATTAACATCTGTCGTTAGTGTGGTACGTTTGTTACAATTGATGAACACATATTGAAGCATTGCTACTAACCATGGTCATAGTTTACATTACGGTTTACACACTTTGTACTGTACAATTTTGTAGGTTTTGACAAACCGTATAATGGCCTGTATCCGTCATTGCAGTATCGTGCAGAACAACCCCAATGTCCCCCAAATGTCCTATGTTACAACTATTTTTATTGTTGAGATGCAGGGGGATCTGTGTGTCTGTTCCAGATGGGTCCACGGTTGGGGGCTGGCAGCCCCCCACGGCTCAGGCCTGCAGTGGTTTGAGTTCCCCAGGCCCTCTAGGGTGTCAAAACCTCCTTTTACAAGAAGTCAAAGGGGAGGGAGACATTCTGGGCCTGGGACTCTGCAGGTTACAAGGCTTGGAGGAAGCACGAATGAGCACGTCCAAAGGAGAGTCTCTCGCTGGCTCCAGGATCAGGGCTCGCTTTATCTGGCGGAAGCTTATGTATTTTCCTGCCAGCCACAAATCTCGGTTTCTCTGGGTGTGATGCTGGGAGCAAGCGGGAGAGAGGAGAGGAGAATTTCACCGCCGTTTTCCTCTCTGCCTGGAGATTCCACTCCCTGCTGCCCCTCGCTCTCACTTCAGACTTCCTGTGCCTGGGAACTGTCCCGTTTTTCAAAGCTTTGTCTGATGGGGCAATGAGAAGGAATCTGTAGGTCGCGGTCTGGCAAGAGGCGGTGCCGAGCTCGGGTGTGGCTTTCAGGTCCTCCTGCGGCTGGCAGCGACCAGTCCTCCAGCTTTTCCGCGCGCACGTTCTTGCTTTGGCCCCAAGAGAAGTACAGCCGGCTTCCTTTCTGCCACAGTTGGGTGATTGACGACGAGAGGGGTCTCCGTGCTTGGCGGAAGTGAGAATGCTTTAAAACTCAAACCAACAACAGGACAAACGATGGGACAGAAATAATGGGATGAGCTCGTCTGAGGTTTTCTGCCTGTGCTTAGTTGGGAGTGGGACGGGGAAGAAGTGGGTTGGAACTGACCTTTAAGTAAGCAAAAGTGAAAAGCAAAGCAAGGATGGAGCAAAAGAACAACCCGTGACACACCCAACTGTGGGATGAGTCTCGTAGACATAATGTTGGGTGAGAGAAGCCAGACCCAAAAGACAATATTCCGTGTGGAGGGACCATGAGGGAGGGGTCTGGAAACGTCCTATGTCTTGATCTGAGTGCACACGTATGTAAAAACTCGCCACCCTGTGCACTTCAGATTTGCACACTTTCCTGCGTGCAAATGAAACCTCAATGAAAAAGGGAAATGAAAAGAAACACTTAAAACATGTCCATTTCAGAGTCGTGGAGGTTGTGGGCTCTTTATATAGCAAAATTTAGCGTAAATTATTGGAATAATATATTCCAAGCCCAAGTCTTCAGTTGGTTGCTTTGGCCCAACCAGCTTTTCAGAGGCGTAGACTTGAAGATGAGAATCCACGGGCCCAGCGCATGCCATTCCTGAGAGGGCAGAGGTCCTGGGAGTACCCAGAGAATGGCCTTTTGACATCTAGGTGGTCCTGAGTGACGATGGCATGGGCAGGGGTCTGCTGGGCCCTCGCTCTTCCCTATCACACTTGGAAAGTAAGGCTCAGACCTTATGCCAGGGGAATTGTTCTAGGATGGGATCCAGGACCTGCATCTTTTCTCCTTACTCCTGGCCTGGCCTTTGGTGACTCACTTGCCCCTGAGGGGATCCTTGGTCCCCTCGTCTGGACACAAGGAGAATCATTCCTGCTTCCCAGGGTCACAGAGAAAGTGTGCACATGGCCTTTGTACCCTGGGAGGAGCTGCCCACAGGGCACCCGTGGGCCTTCCTCAGCCCGGGGTGGAGGGGAGGTGTGGGGAGGGGCCCGTGTCCCCCTGGGGCATCTCGGGGCCTGCTCACACCATCCAAGATGGGATTTCAATTCATGAGTCTCTCCCAACAGAGCTGGCAATTGTGAAAGTGAAGCCCCTCCAGATTCCTGGGCTTTGGAGACGCCGATTGTTGGCTCTCAACCTTGGCTGAGCTGGTTTTAGCTATGAATTTGTTCATTCATTCATTCTCTCATTAAACCTTATTGGAGCACTGTGCATTGAGGGGTGATCAGAAATGAACAGTGTTTGAAATTCACCCATCAGTGGATGGAGAGGGAGTTACCATTTTCTCAGCACCTGCTGTGTGCTGACCTGGGGGGCCCCGGGTTTCTGGGTGCCTGTCACTGCATTTTATCCTGGGGTTGATATTATTTCTCCCATTTTTCAAGTGAGGAACTGGGCTAAAGCTTTGCTACTCAAAGTCGGTCCCAGGACCAGCTTCCTCCTCCTCGTCTGGGAATCTGCAACCCCCTCCCCGGACCTGCTGAATCAGAGCCTGCATTGGAGCAAGCTCGCAGGGGAGCCGTGTGCACGTGAAAGCCTAAGCAGCACCCCCACAGATGAGGCGGGGCCAGGCTGGGACACAGCTCAGGGTTGTAGCACGCCCTTGCTGCTCATCGTCATACTAACCAGGTGGAAAAGAAGGGTGTGTGCCCAGTGTTTGTGCTTTCACATGGAAACCCTCCACAGCCCTATAAGGGTAGGCACGGTTGTTTTCTTCTCCCTTTCACTGTTGAAGAAACTGAGGCTCAGAGAGGTTAAGTAACTTGTCCCAGGGCATACTGTATTTGGGATGCAAAGAGCTTTCTCAGTGTGCGTGCATTGTAGGAGGTGCAAATAGCCTGACACCGGGAACTTGGGGAGATGTTTCTTGGCAGAAGCAGCAGAGAGGGCAGATGGGTCTAGAGGGAAGTCAGCGGGGCTGGGGAGACGGCCACGTCCTGAGAGGTGCTTTCCCACCTCCTGTGGGGAGACTTGCCTTGCTGTTCCTTCAAGAGTCAGCTCCAGGACTCCCCCCTCACAGTCTGCGGCCCCCTTGCAGGCTTGCATAGCCTCTGCTCACTTTTCTGCATTCACCCTCATCACATCGCCTGGCAATTTCTTGGTCCATATCTCTCTATCCCTCACTAGGGAGCAAGGTCCTTGAAGGCAGCACCTTTGGCTTTTTCATTCGTTCCTTTTGTAAAACTCTCTTGGGGGCTTCGTGTGCCTAGGGGCCTGGCTAAGCAAGGCAGATGTGGCTCCTGATCCCCAAGAGTGTAGTCCAGAGAGGAAGGCTCTGTGAACGAGAAATTCCAAGGTGGGTGCTTTCACTCACTCATTCATTCGGCAAATGCGAGGCACCAGGCTACAGTATAAGCACACCAGCAGTGACCTTGGCCTCATGGAGCTCACAGCCCAGTGCAGTGAAGGTGGACAGGGCCAAGGGGCAGGGTGCCTCAGGGTCCGGGGCCCGTGCGGGGGCACAGAGGAAGGCCTCATATCTGAAGGAGCACCTCTCATCCGAAGGAGCACCCGGAGCTATGGGAAAGGACGTGGCACCTAGCCCATTCTAGACCAACAGCACTTCTAGAATTGGGAGCTCTCAACTCTAAATGAGTGCCGTGGTTAAAAACAAGTTTTGGACTTGACAAATGTCAAGACCTTGACAAAGGTCTTTGCAGAAGTGCATTTCCATGCTTTTCAAAAATAACAATTACCCAGTGAAGCATCTTCCTGACTCAGAACTTTCTTGAGCTGTGCGGTGTGGGCAGGTCCCCCTGGTCCCGTCCAGGATGGACGTTGAGCTCTGCCCCACCTGGTCTGTAACTCTGCTCTGCCCTGCCTTGAGGTCACCCTCCCTGCCATTTGCTGGCCCTCTGGTTGCATGATAGGTCAAACTTTCCTTTCTTATTTTTTTTAACCACCTTACTGTAAAATGAAATACACAGAAAACCCCATAGAACAAATGTAGAGCATAGAGAATTCTTATAATGTGACGCCACTGAAACCGCCTCCCAGGCCTAGAGCCAGGACTTTGCCAGCCACCCCTGAAGCCCTGTGCCAGAAGCTCTCTTCCCCTACCCAAAA
>JAQZBX010036428.1:0-24186 GCA_029593785.1 Cabassous unicinctus
GTGTTTAAATAAAGGGCAGAAAATTGTTTGAAAAAAAAAAAACAACCCAGAGCCTGTGGTTCTTAACAATTAACCACGTGTTTGATTTAGTTGCTGGTGGAGGGATAGGGGGGAGGTGTCTCAGTCTCCCCAGAAGAGGGTCACAGCTGTCCGTTCTCAGCTGATTGACATGTCACAACCAAGCCGGATCGCAGGCATCTTAATACTTCTTCAGTCTCTCAGGCTCTGGGATACTGTTATGGATTGACTTCGTGTTCCCCACAAAAGCATGTTCAAGTCCGAAACTCCCAGTCCTGTGGATGTGAACCCATTTGTAAATAGAATCTTTGAAGGTATTATTAAGGGGAGGCCAAACTGAATCAGGGTGGGCCTTAATCCAATATGAATGGAGTCCTTATAAGCAGAGGAGATCTGGGCACACTCAGTAGGAAACAGAAGGGGCAGATGGCCATGGGATGAAGGCAGAGACTGAGTTATGGGTTGCCGGCAAGCCACCACCAGAACACGACAGACTTCAGAGAAAGCATGACCCTACCCACACTTGACTTTGAACTTCTAGCCTCTAAAACTATGAGACAATGAATACCTGTTGTTTAAACCAACAGTCCATAATATTTGTTATAGCAGTCCTGGCAAACTAGGACAGATACTATTTGGGTTTGAATCCAGACCCTGGGAATTAATTCCTATGTGACCTTGGGCAACACAACTTAACCTTTCTGTACATCTTTCCCTCATTTGTAAAGTGGGGATATACTAATACTTTCCTCCCCAGGTTATTGTGACAGTAAATGAAATAGTATCTGGAAAGTGCATTAATGGTGCCTGCCACAGTGTATGCTCTCAGTAAATGTTTTCCATCTTACTGAATTCTTAAGAAGCAACGTATAAAATGTATTAAGAAGCGTAATCACACCTACCATCTTTATAGCATTTGGCATTTTACACAAAGCACTTTTTCAGACGTGATTTTTTTTTAAAGATGTATTTTATTTATTTACTTCTCCCCATCCCCCTCGTTGTTTGCACTTGCTGTGTGCTGTGTCTTCAGGAGATACCGGGAACTGAACCTGGGACTTCTGATGTGGGAAGGAAGCGCCTAATCACTTGAGCCACCTCCATTCCCCGCTTTGTTGTGTCTCTCATTATGCTTTTTCTTCTTGTGTCTCTTGTTGTATCATCTTGTTGTGTCAGCTTGCTGTGCCTGCCTGTTGGGTCAGCTCACTGTCTTGTTTGTTTTTTCCTTTAG
The DNA here is from genome assembly GCA_029593785.1 of Cabassous unicinctus. Lineage (NCBI taxonomy): Eukaryota > Metazoa > Chordata > Mammalia > Cingulata > Chlamyphoridae > Cabassous > Cabassous unicinctus. The sequence continues at coordinate 1,250 of JAQZBX010036428.1, forward strand.
GAGGCACTGGACCTCTGCTCCCTGCTTTGTTGTGTCTCTCATTATGTTTTTCTTCTTGTGGCTCTTGTTGTGTCATTTTATTGTATCAGCTTGCCATGCCTGCCCATCATGCCAGCTTGCTGTCTTCTTTAGGAGGCACCAGGAACAAAACCACGGACCTCCCATGTGGTAGGCGGGAGCTCAGCTGCTGCGCCACATCCGCTTCCCCAGACATGATTTTATTTAACTCTTAAAGCAAGTTCTGGGAAATAAATAGTTGTTATTTCAATTTTACTAATGGATAAATTTAAGCTTGGAAAAATGAAGTGACTCACCTGAAGTCTCAGGGCTAATGGCAGCTCCTGCCAAGACAGAATCTGAGCCCAGTCCCTGCCCCCTGCACCATAAAAATAACACAGATTGTTTGTTTTCCAAGGGATTCATTCATTCATTCATTTTTCTACCCATTGAAATTTTCCTTATTTAGTCCCAGCTCAAATGTTATCTCTTTCTAATCAGAAGTAAATGTTCCATCCTTGGTGCCCACATAACCCTTTGCTTATAGCTCTCTAGACCTTATTTAAAATAACAGATGTGTCCACCAAGAACAGTTATAAAAGACTTAGAGCCTCTTTGAGGTCAGGGACCATATCTCAGGCATCTTTCTATCCTTCAATGCCTTGCATAGTGCCTGAAACAAAGTTTCTGCATTTGAGACCCTCATAGTCTGGTCACCAAAAATAAACATGCATACAAAGTAATTATCATACAATATGGAATATATAGGCAAAGTATGTACCACAGCTGTGGTAACACAAAGGTGGGGTGATTTGCTCTTCGAGTTTCTGGGAAAGCTTCCTAGAGGAGGTGGCATTTATGCTATATCTTGAAAGATGACCAGCAGTTTACCAGATAGTAAAAAGTGGTGAAAGCATTCTAGGGAGAAAGAATAGCCCTTAACTGGGTCTTGGAATTCTCAGTCTGGGAGGTCACTGTGTTTTCTAAATGAGTTCTTCAAGACCACAAATTCTTACAGTATCAAAGAAATGAATGACTAATGGTAGAATTTCAGGGAACAGAACAGCTATCTTATCTGAGCAACAATATAATATGGTGGTCAAGAATACAGGATCTGAATTCAGACTGTCTGGTTTGAATGCTGGCTCAGTCACTTATTATCTATGTGACCTTGGGCAAGAGGCTCAGTGCCTCAGTTTCCATATTTGTAAAATACCTCCCAGGGTTGTCATGATGACTAAATTGGATAACACACATAAAGCATTTGGAACAATACCTGGCATGCAGTGAACACTATGTATGAGTTTGCTATTACTGTCCTCTACTGTCCCTGAAATTCAAACAAATCAACAACAGCCTACTTTATCTCTTTGTAAAACTGGCTCCAAATTTGGGGGAAACCGAATTTGCAAAAAAAAAAGAAATGAATTTTTTTAAAAAAGAAACAAAAAACCCATTTAGAGGATGTTTTAGTCTGCTGGGATGCTGGAATGCAATATACCAGAAATAGGTTGGCTTTTACAATGGGCATTTATTAGTTTAAAAACTTACAGTTTCAGGGAGTAGATGTAGCTCAAGTGGTTAAGTGCCTGCTTCCCATGTATGAGGTCCTGGGTTTGATCCCTGGTACTTCTAAAAGAAAAAACAAAAAAAAACCCACTTAGTTTCAAGGCTGAGAAAAGTCCAAATCAAAGCCTTATCATCAGGTGATGCTTTTCCCCTAAAAACCAGCTGCTGGTAATCCTGGACTCTGTCACATGGCAAGGCACTTGGCAGAGCCTGCTGGGGCTCTCCCTCCTCCTCTGGGCTTCCTTTTCTTTTTTTAAAAAGTTTTATTTTATTTATTTATTTTTCCCCCCTCCACTCATTGTTTTGCACTCACTGTCTGCTTTCTGTGTGCTCTTCTGTGTCTGTTTGTCTTCTCTTTATGCAGCACTGGGAACCAATCCCGGGACCTTCCGGAGTGGGAGAGAGGCACTCAATCTCTTGCGCCACCTCAATTCCCTGGTCTGCTGTGTCTCTTATTGTCTCTCCTCTGTGTCTCTTTTTGTTGCATCATCTTGCTGTGCCAGCTGTCTGTGAAGGCTAGCACTCCTGCGCAGACCAGCTCTCCTGCACATGTCAGCATGCCATGCGGGCCAGTACTCCACATGGGCAAGCATCTGCATGGGCCAGTTCTCCGCTTAGGCCACCTTGCAGCATGGGCCAGCTTGTCTTTCACCAGGAGTCCCCGGGAATTGAACCCTGGGACTCCTATATGGTAGGTGGGAGCCCAATCACTTGAACCACATCCATTTCCCATGGGCTTCCTTGCTTTAGTTTCATGGCTTTCTCTCTGCTTCTGGCTTCCGGGGTTTTTTTTTTTTCCTCTCAGCTTCTGGGGGTTTTTCTCTGTGTGTCTCTCCATATTCCTCCCATTTAAAAAGGGCTCCAGTAAGAGGATTAAGACCTACCCTGGATCACGCCTTGCTGAGGTAATGTAGTCAAAAGACCCTTAACTGAAATAACCTAATCAAAAGGTCCCATCTACAATAGGTGCACACTCACAGAAATGGATTAACTCTAAGGACATGGTTTTTCTGGGGCCCAGTAAAACCTCAAACTACGACACTGGAGAAAAAATTGATTACTGTATAATGAATCTATCTCTGGCCACCAAAGTCTACCATCTGGGTTTGGTGTAGAGTGGTATGTCCCAAAGTGAGTTTCATCAAACTGTTATGATATGGTACTATTTGATAAAGGAGTTCAATTGTCAACAAAGTTTGGCAAACTCTGGATTAGACAGAGGTAAAAAGATTTCTTTGCTCTGGGATTTCTCAGAACATTTAATATATTAATATGCATTGTGAGTCTCTAGGAGGAAACTAGAGCCTGCAGCATTTTGCAGACCACTTGTTTGTTTATACTGCTCAGTCTCTCTCTCTGGCTCTTGCTCTCTCCTAGGACTAATGTTCTGTAGCATCTTTTTGGGAAATGTTGGTGCCAAGCCACTCACTTGCTGTTGGAGAATCATTTCAGCATCCCCAAACAATACTAATTTGCACAAACCTCTTTTGCCTGAGGCACCAGAGGATCTCAAAGCTTAAGAGAGAAACTGAGGAGCTTTCAGACACATGAATTACTGTCCTAAATCGTGGCTTTTAAAACCCAGGCAGTGCTGTGCTTTTGATTCTGAAGATGTCTTTGTTCAGATCCAGAATTGATAAAACTCTAGGAAAAATCTTCTTGTTTAGAATGACTCTCTTCACATCTCCAGAGGCTGAGCATATAACTCCTTCACTTGGTATCTTACTACTTTGGGGAACATTTGGGCCTATTCAAGTATAGAAGTGATTGCTTGAGACATGCAACAACTAGCGCACAAACACCTTTTCGTCAGTAGCTTTCATTTATGAAGCACCACAGCCCTTTGAGGAAAGTACTGTTATTATGTTTTGGTTTCCTGGCTGGTAAAGTGAATGGGTTGGCTTAAACAATGGGAATTTACTGGCTCACGGTTTTGAGACTAGGAGAAACCACAAATCAAGGCATCATCAAGGCATCATCAAGGCAATGCTTTCTTCCCAGAAGACTGTGGCATTCTGGGGTTAGCTGCTGGCCATCCTTGGTCCTTGGGTTTTCTGTCACATTGCAATGCACATGGCGACCTCTTCTGGCTTCTCTCTTCTCTTCTAGGTTCTGTTGACTTCCAGCTTCTGGCTGCTTTCTGTGTGGCTTTCTCTCTCTTTCTGAATGAATTTCATACTGCTTAGAAAGGACTCAAGTCATAGGATTAAGATCCATCCTGATTGAGGTGAGCCACACCCTAACTGAAGTAACCTCATCAATAGGTCCTATTTACAATGGGCTCAGTCACACCCATGGGAATGAATTAAGTTTAAGAATATGTCTTTTTCCAGAGTACATAGTTCCAAGCCCCCACATTATGATACTATTTTGTTTCCTAACTTTATTTTTAAAATTAGTATGTAGTTAAATTGACTTTTTGTTGAGGTACAGTTTTGTAAATTTTAACACAAATATAGATTCATGTAAAGAGAACCACAGTAGGTGTAGAATAGCTCCAGCAGTCCCCCAAACTCCCTGCTGTTATCCATTTGTAGTCACATCTTCCCCCGTATCCTCCAAATCCTGGCAAACACTGATCTGGTTTTGACTTTTCAAGAATGTCACTATGCACATAAAGTTAATGTCTTATATTATGTAACCTTTTGAGTCCAGCCTCTTTCACTCAGCACAATGCCTTTGAGATTCATTCAATTTGTTGGGCGCATCAATAGCTTGTTCCTTTTTATCATTGACTAATATTCCATTGTATTACTATACCAGTTTATCCATTTACCCATTGAAAGATATTTGAGTTGTTTCCAATTTAGGGCAATTACAAAGAGAGCACCTATAAACATTATTTTGTATGGGTTTTTCTTTTGTCAACATAAGTTTTCACTTCTCTAGGGTAAATACCTAAGTGTGAGATTATTGGATCATATGGTAAACGACTGTTTAATTTTATAAGAAATTGCCAAACTGTTTTCCAGGGTGGATGTACCATTTTGCACTTCCATCAGCAGTCTAGGAGAATTCTAGTTGCTCTGCATCCTCACCAGCACTTTGCTGTGTCAGTATGTTTTTGTATCAGCCGTTCTAATAGGTATGTAGTGGTACCTCGTGGTTTTATATTTGCATTTACCTGCTAGTTTATTATGTTGACTATCTTTTTTATGTGCTTATTCTCCTTCTGTATATCCAGTTTGGTGAAGTGCCTGTTCAAATTTATCTTGGTTTGCCAAAGGGGTGCCGATGCAGAGTACTGGAAAATGTGCTGGCTTTTATAAAGGGGATTTATTTTGGGTAAAGGCTTACAGTTCCAAGGCCATGAAAAGTCCAAGTCGAGGTACCATCAGAGGTGCCTTCCCACCAAAATTAGCTACTGTTGATCCTGGCGTGTTGCCACATAGTGAAGCAAGATGGCTGCCGAATCTCTGCCCAGGTTTCTCCTTCCCCTCAGAACTTCCTCTCTCAGGCTCAGCTGCTCTGCTTTCTTCCCAATTTCAGCTGCAAGCTGGCATAGGGCTTGTCTCTTAGGGCTTCCCATATCAGTCTCTGCTGTTTTGCTCTCTTCAGCTGTAAGCTATCAGGCAAATGGCTCATCTTTCCCCAATCTCAAAGGCCTCAGCTGTTTGAGCCTTCTCCTATCTGTCACATGGCAGGATAAAAAATGACAGCACTTTCTCTTCCTGTATCTGTCCATTTATATCAAACCCAGGAAGGGGGCAGGGACTCAACCTGAGTCACACCTTACTGACAAATCAAAACCCTAAAGCAATCTTAACAGGTAATCTAATCAAGTCCCCTCAACTGAATTTAATGCAATCAAAGGGTATCACACCCAGAGGAACAGATTAGTTTATAAACATATTCTTTCTCTTTTTGGGATTCATAAAATGATCTCAAACTGCCACAGAAAAATTTCCTCTTTTTTTTTTTTTCATTATTGTTGAATTGCTTGTTTTCTTGCTATTACATTTTGAGAGTTCATTATATATTCTGAATACAAGTTCTTTGCCAGCTACGTGATTTGCAAACATTTTCTTCCACTCAGTTTATCTTTTCATTCTGTTAACCATATCTTTCACAGAGCAAAAGTTTAAAATTTTGAAGTCCAATTTATTATTATTTTTTTATTTTAAAGATTGTGCTTTTGGTGTCATATCTAAGAACTCTTTGCCTAACCCTAGACCACAAAGATTTTCTTTTATACTTATTAATTTTTATTTTTGTTTTACACAAAATGATCCATTTTGAATTAATTTCTGTATAAATTGTACAGATTACTTTGAGGTTCATTTTCTTGCATATAGATGTAAAATTTTTCTAACACCATTTGATGGATCCAAGAAAAGTCATTGATTTTCAGTCTGTTCAACTTTTTTCTGGTTGTAAAAGACAGAAATGATGACTTCCAAGCACTTTACATGCTAGAGCTGAAACTGGAATTCTCTTTTGCAGTTTTAGTATATTGATCCCATACATGTTTTGTTAGATTTATACCTAAGAATTTTATTTTTTGGAGCTATCCTAAGTAGCACTGGTCTTAATTTCAGTTTCTGATTACTCATTGCTAGTATGTAGAAATACATTTGATTTTTGTGTGTTGACCTTGTATTCTGTGACCTTGCAAACTCACTTATTAGTTCCAGGAGTTTTTATAAATTCTTTGCAATTTTCTACATAGAAAATGATGTCATCTGTGAATAGGAACAATCTTATTTCTTCCTTTTCAATATCTATTACTTTTATTTCTTTTTCTCGCTTTATTGCACTAGCTAGACTTCCAGTACAAAGTTCAATGGGAGTGGTGAGAGTAAACATTCGTGCCTTGTTCCTGATCTTAGGGGGAATACATTCAGCATTAAGTGTGATGTCATCTGTAGGCTGTTTTGTAAATGCCCTCTCTGACATTGAGAAAACTGAGAGTTTTGGTCATGAATGGATGTTGTATTTTGTCAAAAAGTTTCTTCAGGGGGGCGGATGTGGCTCAAATGGTTGGGCGTCCGGCTACCATATGGAGGGACCTGGGTTCGATCCCCGGGACCTCCCGGTAAAATAAAAAAATATGCTCTGTGTGCCGGTGAGCCGCCAGGCCCCGGGAGCCACGCAGCAAGATGATGACGTAACAGGGGAGAGACAAGACAAGATGCTGCGAAAGCTCCGAAAACCAGAAACCGAGGTGGCGCAGATGGCAGAACATCTCTCTCCTACATCGGAGGTCTCCAGGATCGAATCCTGGTGAAGATTGGAGGAGGATGAGAAGAGATGGCAAGAAACAGACACAGAGAATTGCCCCAGCGAATGGACACAAAACAGCAAATGGGGAATGGGGGGTTTAAAATGGATAAAGTAAATAAATAAATCTTTAAAAAAAACAACAGTTTCTTCAGTATACATTAATATGATCATGTGGTTTTTCTTCTGTCATTCCAGATCTCCCAAGTCCCCTTCTATCTGGAGAAATTCCTTAAGCAATTCTTGTAGAGTAGATATTTGTGACTCCTTTTTTATTTTTTAGGTCTTTATTTCACCTTCATTCCTGAAGGATATTATGGCTGGATATAGAATTCTAGTTTGATAGTTCTTTCTTTCATTACTTTAAATTTTATGAGACTCTGGGTGATATTTAAATCGCATGGAAAATGTTGATGTTTTTGTTCAAGCAAGCAATCAATCTGGTTGGTCAAGGATGCAAGTTTTGATCCTACTTCTGTTGGCTGTTTTTAAAGTGTCAGTTCCATTGTCAAAGCCTTTGCAGTGATGTTCGGATCTGTCCTGTGTGTGCCACCAGTGGCCAGTTTGGACTCTGGAAGGTGGTGTATCCCGTAGTTCAGTATTCAAAGTCTTTGGTATGCTGTTAAAGTCAGATTTCAGGCATGTGCAGCTCGAGGGTAATCCCAGTACTTCATAAATTACTCTATGGGGTCATTTTTCTGAGCACCTCCTTTTCTGTGATCTCCCCATACTTTCCATTTTCCCTGGGTCTCACCTTTTTGGGCCCTGCTGTATAATAAAGAATTTGGCTGGCCTTTGTCCCTGGTTCCTGGGAGATACCCTCTAAATCTTTGAAATTTTCAAGGTGTGTTTTTGTTATTCATGGTGGGCGGTCCAGCCTACAACTGACAGATTATGCTAACAAGGTGAATCCAGATGGGGCTGGCCATGACAGAAAAATCAACCACATAATTAGAGGGTTAGAGCTTTGAGCCTCATCATATCAGCCCAAGTTTTGGGAGGGGTAGGTGGGCTGGAAATTGAGTTCAACCACACAGGCATTGATTGCATCAGTCGTGCCTATGTAATGAAACGCCAATAAAAAGCCTGTACACCAAAGCTCAGGTGAGCTTCCCTAATTTTTAGTACACATTCATGTGCTGGGAAGCTGAAGCATCCTGACTCTAGGGGGAGAGGATGTGGAAATATCGTTTGAGATCCTATGCGTCTCTTCTCTTGGCTGCTCCCGATGTGTGTCCTTTTTTGCTATAATTAAAACTATAAGCATACATATAGCATTTTACTGACTTCTGCAAGTCGTTCTAATGAATTATCGACCCTGAGGGGTGGTGGGAACCTCTGAAATTTTAGCAGTTGGTCAGAAGTGCAGGTGGCCCAGGAACCCTGAACTTATGGCTGGTGTATGAGGTGGGGTCAGTCTTGTGGGAACCGTGCCCTTAATCTAGTTAGAGTCAAATTGCATTGCAATTGGTGTCATAAGTTATTGCAGGTTTGCAGCCAGAAAGTCATTTCCCAGAAGTGCATCTACATCTAGGGTCAAGAAAAAGAAAAAGAAAACGGGGGTTCACCCTGCCCTATTGGGATGACCGTTCTTCTGATCAGAGAGGAAGTTTCTCCTTCCTCAGAGTTTTAGATTCCTGTGGTCCCCTGTTGCCACAGGTTTGCTTGAGGGCTGGTGCACGAGATGGCTGAGAAAAGAGAAAAAAGGAAAAAACACCCAGGGAATTTTCCTCACTCTCCTTGAGCATTGGGAGACCCCTTTCCTGCTCCTCAAGCCATAACTAGAGGATTTTCAGTGCTCTCCGTGTCCATTCTGATGTCTGCTTCCAGTTTGGGGGTTGGGGAACATAGGAGTTTAAAAAAAAAAAAAAGTAAATTTACTGCCAGTTCAGTGGTTCTTCAAATTCCAGTTTTCTTTCCTAATTCAACCACTAGTATTTGCTTTTCAGAGACCTCAAATAGTTGCTCGATGCGTATTGTCCAGATTTTATGGCTGCTTTCAGTGGGTGAGAGAGGATGGAGTGTGCTGACTCCATCTGACCCAGAACAAGAATTACTCTGACATATTAAATAATGACGCTGAGGCCCTGAGGGGTTAAGACACCATCTTCAAGGTCACACAGTCATGTTGAGTGAAATAAGCCAGACACAAAAGGACAAATATTTCATGATCTCACTGATGTGAAATAATCAGACTAAGCAAATTCATAGAGTCAGAAACTAGAATACAGATTACCAAAGAAACAGGGTGGGCATAGGGAACGGGAAGTCAGTGGTTAATTAGTACAGAGTTTGTTTAGGGTGATGGAAAAGTTTTGGTAACCAGTCTATATACACTTTTTTTCATTAAATTTTTTTTTATTGAAATATATCATTCATACCTAAACATACATAAACAGTAAGTGTATAGTAAAGTTGTGAACTTACAAAATAAATATGCATATCATCATACAGGGCTCCCATACATCACCCCACCACCACCTTGCATTGTTATGAAACATTTGTTTCAAACTATGAAAGAGCATTCTCAAAATATTACTACTAACTATAGCCCATATCTTACACTTGGTGTATTTTTCTCCAACCCACCTGATTATTAATACCCTGTATTAGTATTATATATTTGTTATTCATGAAAGAACATGCTAACATTTGTTCTTTTAACCACAATCCATCTTCCACCACAGGATTCACTGTATTATACAGTCCTATGCCTTGTACGATCCATTCAGTGTACACTCAGTGGCTCTCTTTTTTACCACATAGTTGTGCTGTCATCACCTCAGTCAATTATAGAACATTTTCATTACTCCAAAAGGAAAAATCCCATAACCCCATATACCCCCTGTGGCAGTTTGATATTATTTATGAATTCCAAAAAGAGATATTATGTTTGTAAACTGATCTGTTTCTCTGGGCATGATACCCTTTGATTGATTTAAATTCTAAGACTTTATGCTTACTTGAATAAATCAAGATTAGGGCTTTGATTCATTAGGGCATACAAGGTTGAGTCCCCACCCCCTTGGTGGGCCAATAAAACAGACTCTTACACAGAGAATATACACAGAGGAAGAGAGACAGCTCCATAGACATGGAGGAGACCCCCGGGAAGAGACATGAGCCATTTGCCTGATAGTTTACATCTGACCTTATGAAAAGACCAGAGCAGCTGAGCCTGGAAAGAAACAAGTCTCGGGAGGAGAGACGAGCCCTATGCCAGCCTGAAGTTGAGATTGGAAGAAGCTGGACTCGCCGAACCTTAAGAGGGAAGAAGAAGGCTGAACCCTTGCAGACATCACCCACCATCTTGCTTCAACACGTGGCAACAGAGTTTGGTAAGGAAGTAACCTTGAGTTGAACTCTTTAGAGCCTTGTAACTGTAAGCTTTTACCTCAAATAAACACTGTTTTTAAAGGCCAACAGATTTCTGGTACTTTGTATCAGCACCCCTTTAGCTGACTAATACACTCCCCTATTGTTGTCCCTTAGAATTGATGTAACATCTTCTTTGCAATGCTGCAAAAATATTACAATATTACTGTTAACTATCGTCCATAAGTTACATTAGTTGTAATTTGCCTGTGTATCACCATATTCTTAACACTTTGTAAAAGAACATTCTTATATTTCTACTATTAACCACAATCATCATCTACCACTGAAATCACAATATATACAGTCTCTAGATTATTCTCTAGCTTCATTTCAATTGACATTTATGTCCACAGACTATCCCTTTCAGCTACAATCACATTTATAAATCAGCAGTGTTAGTTATACTCACTATTATGTGTTACCATCAACTCTATGCATCTCCATACTTTTACAATAACCCTTATTAAAAATTCTACATACATTAAGCATCAGCTCCATTCTCAACCCACATTCTATCTCCTAGTAACCTGTACTCTAGCGTTTACCTCCGTGAGTTTACTCATCATGTTTAGTTCATATTTAGTGAGGCCATACAATATTTGTCCTTTTTTGTCTGGTGTATTTCATTCAACATAATGTCCTCAAGATTCATCTATGTTGCCATATGCATCCCGGTTTCATTTCTTCTTACAGCTCAATAGTATTCCATTGCATGTATATACCACATTTTGTTTATTCATCCAATGATGGACATTTGGCCTGTTTCCATATTTTAGCAATTGTGAATAATGCTGCTATGAGCATTGGTGTGCAAATGTCTATTTGCATTCTTGCTTTCAGGTCTTCTGAATTTATTTCTAGTTGTGGGATTGCTGGATCAAACAGCAGTTCTATTTTCAGTTTCCTGAGGTACCACCAAACTGTCTTCCACATAGGCTGCACCATTCTACATTACCACCAACAATGAAAGAGTGTTCCTATTTCTCCACATCCTCTCCAGCACTTGTAGTTTTCTGTTTGTTTTTTTTTTTTAATGGCCATTCTATAACGTATGAAATGGTATCTCATTGTAATTTTGACCTGCATTTCCCTAATAGCTAGCGATATTGAACATTTTTTCATGTGCTTTTTGGCCATTTCGATTTCCCCTTTGGAAAAATGTCTGTCCAAGTCTTTTGCCCATTTTTAAAAAAAAAAGATTTATTTTTATTTATTTATCCGGCCCTTACTGCTTGTACTCTCTGTGTGCGTTTACTTTGCATTTTTCTGTGTCTGCTTGTCTCCCTTTGTTGTGTCATCTTGCTGTACCAGCTCACCGCGCCACACGGGCCAGCTTGCCTTCACCAGGAGGCCCCAGGAATCAAAGCTGGGGCCTCCCATATGGTAAACGGGAGCCCAACCAATTGAGCCACAGCCGCTTCCCTTTTGCCCATTTTTAAATTGGGATGCTTGTTCATATACTTTTTTTAAAGCCAAGTTTACCAAGGTGTAATTTAATTACAATAAAATTCACCCTTTTTAGTTGTCTAGTTCAATGAGTTTTGAAGAATATATAGGGAAGTGGATGTAGCTCAAGTGACTGGGCTCCCATCTACCATATAGGAGATCCAGGGTTTGATTCCCGGGGCCTCCTGGTGAAAAGCAAGCTGGCCCACACAGTGAGCTGGCCCATGCAGTGAGCTGGCCCTAGCAGAGAGCTGGCCCATGCAGGAGTGCTGGCCCGTGCAGGAGAGCTGGGGCAGCAAGATGACACAACAAAAAGAGACACAGAAGAGAGACAATGAGAGACACAGCAAATCAGGGAGCTGAGATGGCACAAAAGATTGAGCAGCCTCTCTCCACTCTGGAAGGTCCCAGGATCAGTTCCCAGTGCCGCCTAAAGAAAAGACAAGCAGACACAGAAGAACACACAGAGAGCAGACAGGAGTGCAAAACAATGGGGGGTGGGGGAGAGAAATAAATAAATCTTTTTTTTTAAAAAAAAGAATATATAGCTGTGTGACTTCCACTACAATCAAGATTTGGAATATTTTCATCAACCCAAAAAGTTCTCTCTCATGCTCCTTTACAGTTAATTCCATAACCCTATTCCCAGCCCCTGGAACCACTGATCTGATTTCCATCTTTGTAGTTTTGCATTTTCCATAATGTTATATAAATGAATTATATAAAACGTAGCCTTCTATCTCTGGCTTCTTTAATTTAGCATAATGGATTGAAGATTCATCCATGTTGTTGAATGTATGAGTATTTTGTTCCTTTGTATTGCTGAGTAGTCATTCCCTATATGACATAACACAATTTGTTAATCCATTTACCTCTTGATAGGATTTGAGTTATTTCCAGTTTTCAGCAATTATCAATATTGAAAACCACTTTCCTAATCACTATCTTATGTGTCCTAGAACAACATATATTAGCTTTAAAAGAGATCTTCATGACTGCCCAGTTTAGTTCCCTCCAATAATCTTAATGACAATTTCCATTTATGGGTGGTAAACTCTGTGCTAGGCATTTTGCATACACTATTTTATTTAATCTAATCCTCACTGTGTTGTGTCTACAATGCTTTGATAATTTTTCAACTTTCTTACCACTAAGGACCCATTTTTAAAATTTTGATTTCTTGAGATTTATTCACTCACCAAATATTTTATGGGTACCTGTATATCCCAGGCATGGCTGGACCCTGGGGCGATAACAAGAGAGCAGAAAAGATATGGTCTCTGACCTTTTTAAGTTTACAATCTACTGTAGCTCATCCTCCACAGACTCTACCTTTTGAAACAATTTCTATCACACACACTACATTTATTAAGTGTAACCCTGTTTCCTCATCTGTAGACACCTTGGAGTAAGAGTAGAATCACCAGATTAGCAAAAGAAGTATTTCTGTTCCCACCCTTATGCTTTGAGAGGTGTATCCTTTTGGATATTCTTTGCTACAACTAGTGTAAAATAAATCCAGAGGTAACGTGGGCTTCAGGTACAGAACAGGGCTTTTCTCCATTTTTACCCTCCTCTGCATTGGCTGCTTGTTGCCAAAATGGCTGCCCCTGGCAACTGAAGCAGCAAGCTTCCTCATTCTCTCTCCCCTCTCAGGATTTCCTTCAGCCTGATTGGGTCATGTGCCCACCCCTGGACCAATAACAGTTGCTAACAGAATGGCATGTGCTGATTGGCTTAAGCCTGGGTACCTGAACCAATCATTGACAAAGCAGATTGTCTCGGTTTAATAGGACCCTCTTCTGTCCTTTGGACAGAAACAGTTGCTGCTAGTAAGGAGGAAGGGAGATTAGGAATGGATGGTGGGTTGGTCAATAATGCTATGTGTTTGCCACATCATTTTCTTCTTTCTGGGTACTCAGGAAGACTGCATTTCCCAGCCTTTCTTGGTGAGATTGGGGCCCTGTGATTGAGATCTGGCCAATGGGAGGTAAGAAGTGTTGTAAACCTCTTCCATGCACAGGACTTGAAAACACCCTGTGCATTTCCAGTACTCTCTTTCTCTTCTCCTGTTAAGTTGGTGTAGGTACAATTTGGAGGAGTGTCATCCAGTTTGCACTGAACTGAAGTTTGAACACTTTTATTGTATTAAGCCACTGAGATCTGGGGGCTTATTTATTACTGTAACATAGCATAGCCAATCCTGATCAACAGAGTAAAGCAATAGTTTTCAATGTGTGTCCTTCAAACTAGCAGCATCAGCATTGCCTGGAATTTTGTTAGATGTGAATTCTCTGTCCCCACCCCAGACCTATTGAAACAGAAACTCTGGGGAATGAGTCCCAGCAATCTGTGCATTAACAAGTCATCCTGGTGATTCTGAAGCATGCTAAAATTTGAGAAACATTAACATAGACAGTCAACAGTGTCAGGAATAGCTCTCTGATTTGCCCAGCTGCCATGTAGTAAGCACCATGTTCCTCTTTTCCTCTTCCAGCTGCTGAGCCAGATTGCCATTTCTGTAGAATCTTGTTTTAATTTCCTTGGCTGCTCAAGTAAATATCATGCAATGGTTTGGCTTAAGCAATGGGAATTTATTTGCTCACAGTTTTGAGGCTAAGAGAATGTCCAAATCAAGGCATTATCAAGGCAATCCTTTCTTCCCAAAGACTGGCATTTGGGGGCTGGCTGCCAATCCTTGGTTCTTAGTTTGTCACATGGCAAGGCACGTGACAGCGTCTCCTGGCCTCTCCCTTTTCTTCGGGGTTCTGTTGACTTTCAACTTCTGGCTGCTCCCTCTCTGGCTTTCTCTCTGTGCATATGAATTTCATTCTGTTTATAAAGGTCTCCAGTCAATAGCATTAAGACCCATCCTGATTGAGGTGGGTCACACTTTCACTGAAGTAACTTCATCAGTGTGTTCCTTACAATGCATCCACACACAGGAATGGATTAAATTTAAGAACATGTTTTTTCTGGAGTACACACAACTCCAGACCCCCATAAATCTGAAAGCACTGCTTCAGCTGTGATGGTGATGATTTTGCCTGCCATACGTACCTATGTCCAGTAAAGTGTGACAGCTTTCCTTGTTGTTTAGTTGTAGCTGCTGTGGCCCAAGCTCAAACTCTTGTTGTCCTTTGCTGGCTCCAAAGTACTTCCGCAGTTAGCCTGGACCCACCTGACATTAATTATGACTTGATATGTCCAGCGGAACTTAGAGCATGATGGACAAACCTGTGGACCACCTGCTAGTCGTTTTCCTGGTCTTCATTTATTACCTTGTCTCCATCTGCCCCCACTCTAATGGGGGGAGGGGGGTGGCACGTCAGGTCTTCAGTTAACAGTGCCTGCTCAGACCCTGTGTCCAACAGTCCTCAAAAGGTTTGGGTGCCCCCCTTTCCCCCTAGAACAGTTAGCCAAGTAAATGGCTGGAGGTCCCTTTAGGGAAGACTGAGAAAATCATGACTGTGTATACTGGCCATGGTGTCGCAGGGTTCTTCTTCTAGGGAACCTGGCCTCCTCAGGCAGTAGCTTCTAGCTCCAAAACCCAGCTTAGGTCTGGAACTGGTCAAGTGTTGTACTTTTTATGGGGACAGTTGTCCTCAGCCTCCAGATCATCCTTCATTTCTCCTGATGGTACAAGCTGCCCATCCATTTTGCCCTGGGATGTTTTGCACTATTCACCAGCCTACACTCCCTGTGGGTCAGGTCTCCTTGGCTGCCACTCCAACCCTGTAGTTCGTTATGATAATTATATCTTCCTGACTTCTGGCAATTAAGTGCCACCACCTGGCTTCTATTATTTGTGGGTCCTATAATCTCCCCAGCCTAGTTCTTACCTGCCTCTCCACTCTCCTTCCAGGCCCATAGAAAAGAGCCATCACTAAACTTTTAGTGCTGATGCTGTCCCTCTTGTCTTAGTTTGCCAGGGCTGCTATGGTAAATATCACACACTGGTTGGCTTTAAGAAACAGGAATTTTTACTGTTTCACGGTTTTGGATGCTAGAAGTCCAAAATCAAGGTCTCTCAGAGTCTGTAGCATTCTGGTGCTGGCTTGCTGCAATCTTTGGTTTTCAGTGGCTGGCATCTCTGGCTCCATCACATGACAATCTCCTTCATTCTCTGGCTGCTTCTGACTGACTGCACCCAAATTTCCTCTGCTTTATCAGGCCTCCAGGCATGTGGATTACAGCTCACCCTGATTCAATTTGGCCTCATCTAAATAGGATCATCAAACATCCTATTCACAAGTCCATGCCTTAACTAATATAGCATCTTAAAAGGTCCTATTTACCAATGGGTTCACACTCACAGGAATGGGGATTAAAGCTTGAACATGGCTTTTGTGGGGTACAGGATCAAATTCCCAAGACTCTCTTTTCAACCCATTCCTCATGGCCTTGGTGGATGGCATATATTCCAGGCTTTCCCATGGAACATAATCATCTGGTGGGACTTTTGGCCTATGGTAGTACATCCACTCAGCATGCTCAATTCCTGAGCATTTTAATCCCATTCTCCATGGACATTCATGGCAATTGCAACTTCACCTTTCCGTGCTTTCAAGAACCATCTTAGGACAGAGTATGCACCATCTCCTAGGGTTTTTGCCAGTGTGTTAATTCCTGTATCTTGAGAGAGTGCTCTGAAATCAATAAACTCTCCCAAATCCAAGCTTATGTTCTTGATCCAGCCCCCTTGACAAAGCCTCCTCCAAATCCAGTCCTATGGGTGTCCCCCTGTCTCCTTTTTTTTTTTTTAAGATTTATTTATTTATTTATTTATCCCCCCCTTGCTGCTTGTGTTTGCCGTGTCCATTTGCTGTGTGTTTTTTCTATGTCTGCTTATCTCCCCCTTGCTGTGAGGTCTTGCTGCATCAGCCCACCATGCCTCGCAGGCCGGCCTGCCCTCACAAGGAGGCCCCGGGAAGCGAACCCGGGGCCTCCCATATGGTTAACGGGAGCTCTATCGATTGAGCCACACCCGCTTCCCCCCCTGTCTCCTGTAGACACATGCTTGCTAGGTCATACAGCTCTTTGGAGACTAGTCCCTTCCCTTCCTTACCAGGCCCAGCATGCAACTGAGTTATAGGGCTAGAGGCAGGGAGAGGATGTGGGAACAGATCCTGAGGCGGGGGGAGCACATTTCATCTTGTTAGAGAAAGGCCTCTACATTGTTTTCAAGCTAGGAGGTAAATGCTAACTCTTGATAAGGAAGTGTGGGCTGCTTCTGCTGGCCAGATGGTTTAGAAGAGTTCTGGACCAGGTACCCCCAACTCGAGTGTCAGGGTCCCATTTTTTTTCCAAGCAGGGCCCGGCCTTTGGCGTGACAGATCTGTCTCGATTGAGCAGAAAACCTCTGGCGTTTGGCCGCTTTGATTCTTAAATCCTGGCTTGGCTTGGTCCTCAGCTTTCTCTGCCCTCCTGCTGCAGGAGATGAGAGCCTCTTTATTAGCTATCTTGGAGGTTCTCTGGATTTCACACCTGACTTTCAATGGCCTATTAATCTGGCACCTTTTCAGCACCTTTTTCAATGGCCATATGCAAAGACCACCTAATCCCATTGTCTTCATAGTTACTATTCCCAGTAATTCCCAAGCGCCTGATATAGCCATAGTGCTTCCAATATACCAGCTCAGTTGCCACAGGTGAACATTTTAACAATTTTAACATGTGCCAGGGGCTGTGTGTCCTCCACCTACCTTTAGTGAGGGGGTCCTCTTTGTTAACTGGGTGCTGAATGATCTAGCTCCCAAACCCCATTTATTACTTGCTTTCACAGACTCCTCCTGACCCTGTAAGCAGTCACTGAGATGGAGTTTAGCATGCAGGGTATTTATTAGGGATCAAGAGCTGTGGAAGAGAGAGGCAGGAGGAAGAAGGAATGGGAGGAGGGAGAAGTCTGAGCGGCGATGCGAATCTGACAAAGCTCTGGCCAAAGCCACCAGAGTTAGACTGCAGTGAGCTGAAATGGCTGGGCCTTCCTATACCCACTGCAGCCGGCCTTCAGGTGCGAGCAGGCTGAGAAGCAGAGCCTGAGGGAGCCAAGAGCTAGAGCCACTCATCCTTCCTTGAAAGGGAATCTGGGGAAATCATCCCTGTGTTCATCACATCAGTGTAAAAGTGAAATGGAATATTATCCTCATTTAATAGATGAGGAAACCAGGTTCAAAAAGGCTGTGACTCGCCTACTGTTAGTAACTAGCAGAAGCAAAATATGGACCTTTGCTATAGAAGGAAACTGGTACTGAGAACAACTTCATGTCAAACACTTAAAGAAATTTCACATATATTTTCTCGTTGGTTCCTTATAACAACCCTCTGAAAGGCATCCATTACTTCCTCAGAGGAAGTCCAGAGGAGTTAAGTAATTTGCCAAGGTTATGGTGTTAGTAAGGAATGGAAAGAGCCAGAATTTGTACCTAGGTTGGCTTAGTTTGCCACAAGGCTGCAGATGCAAAGTACCAGAGACGGGTTGGCTTTTATAATGGGAAATTTATTAAGGTGAAAGTTTACAGTTCTGAGGCTGTGAAATGTCCAAATCAAGGCACCATCAAAGATGCTTTCTCACCAAAGTCAGCTACTTACGATCCTGGGGTCCTGCCACGTGGTGATCAGGCAAGACAGCGGATCTGCCGGCCTCTCTCTAATTTCTACTTGAACTCAGCTGTGGCTGATCAGTCATCTCTCCCAGGTCCTCTCTCGTGGAGCCTCTCCTTCAGCTCAGCTGTGGCCGAATCAAATATGGCAGCTTCCTTTCTGTGTGTGTATCTCTCTCTGTGTGTCTTCTTTTATATTGGACCCAGCAAAAGGGCAGAGACTCAACCTGAGTTACACCTCACTGATGTAGTCCAATCAAAAGCAGTGTCGGGATGTGGATGTGGCTCAAGCGATTGGGCTCCCGTCTACCATTTAGGGGGTCCATGGTTTGATTCCCGGGGCCTCCTGGTCAAAAGCGAGCAGGCCTGAGCAGAGAGGTGGCCAATGCGGAGAGCTGGCGCAGCAAGATGACACAACAAAAAGAGACACAGAAGAGAGACAATAAGAGACGCAGCAGACGAGGGAGCTGAGGTGGTACAAGAGATTGAGCAGCCTCTCTCCACTCCGGAAGGTCCCAGGATCAGTTCCCAGTGCCGCCTAAAGAGAAGACAAGCAGACACAGAAGAACACACAGAAAGCAGACAGCAAGCACAAAACAGTGGGGGCGGGGGGAATAAATAAATAAATCTTAAAAAAAAAAAAAAAGCAATCTCATCAAGTATCAAAAGTGAATCTAATGCAAAGGGCCCCACACCCACAGGAATGGATTAATTTCAGTACATAATCTTTTGGGATTCACAAAAGAACTTCAAACTGTCACACAAGGTCTGTGTGACTCCATAATCCTTTAAGAAGCCAGGCAGGGGGTATTGTGCTTCATGATTTAGAAAGGCATGTACCATAATTACCAAGAGCCCAACTGTTGTTTAGGGAAAGGCAAAGTGTGTTTCTAGTATCTATTTAGAACAACATGATTGCAGGCAAAATCTGAACCAGAGGTATCATCTGGCAGCCTCGCAGGCGGCTCCTTGTTTGGAAGGGTTGATTCTCTGCTTGGGTGACATGGAATGGGAGGAGTGGTTAGCCACAAATGTGTCAGCAAAACAATAACGGCTTATTGAAAAAGCTAGAAAAGAGGGTGCAATCCGAGAGAAAGGCATTGACAGTTCGCTATGAGAGAATTCTGGCTTGGACTCAGAAAACCTCGAATTTTAAAAAAATAATTCTTTTTCTCACTATAAAAGTCATGTATGTTCATTATACAAGACTACTGAACAGCAAATAGAAGCAAATTTTTATCATCCAGCTCCTTACCGCCCAGAGATGCCACTAACATTTTGAGGCTTGGGCCTCTTCTTTCTCTTGTAAATAAATATAGATATATCTAATATATTTATATAAAATATGTGTGAATTTATATATAATTATGTTTCATAGATTTTATTTTACTAATAAGGGACCATAATGTACAGATTGGCTTTCTAAAGAATAGCAGCTTTTTTTTTTTTTTTCTGATTAAAAATCAACACATGTTTATGGAGGGATTTGAAAAATATGCAAAAATAGAAAGATGAAAATAAAAGTCACCTGCAATAGTTACTATTTTGTAACCTGATTTTTCAAAAGTTACAGCTAAAATGGAGCTCTTGGATCAAATTTATGAGGTTCCAATCTTGATCTTACTACTTCTGCTGTGACGAAAGGCGATTTCCTAGTCTTCTCTCCCAGCCTCAGTTTCCTCATCTGGAAAATGGAAAGGTTGTGAGCACTGCAGGTGAAGCGCTGGGGTTTCCCACTGAGTAGGCCTGGGGTGGGGCCACAAACTTGTATTTGTAAAGGTCTCCAGGCGGTGCTGATGCTGCTGGTCCGGGGACCCCACTTTGAGAACCCCTGAGTTCGGCTCTTCTGGGACGGATGATCCCAGGGAAGGGATGTGCTGCCAGAAGGCAGAGGGAAAGGAGCTGCTTCTGGCTTTTGAGTTTCAAAAGCCTAAACTCTCAAGGGACTCAGGGAATATTAGATATATTTGGGAGAAAAATTTAAGGACTTAGATCAAGGCCTCTTGTTCCTAAGCCTACAAAATGATTCTTTGCCCTGGAGGGGAGAAGGAAAGAGGCAGAGAGCCTGGGAGGAAGTCGAGCATTTGTGGCTGTGGACCTGGAGAAACTGTGTGGGTGGAGTGGAGCCAGCTTGGGCCCACTGTCCAGCTTCCCCCAGGTAAGCACTGCCCCTCCCCAGCAACCAGGAGCATTTGGGACGAGTTGGGGCCCATGGACTTCCCCACCTCCATTTTAAGGGCTCTGCTGTCCTCTTGTTGTTGAGGAGTGAGAACCTCATTGAGAGCACCCAGCCGTGCCCCAAGACATGGCCCAGGCCATGTCCAGCTGCTTCATCCAGGGTGCATGGCCAGTACATCATCAACATCCAGAGATTCTCATAGTTAACCACTGAGCTACATCCACTCCCCCAGAATGCTTTTAAACCCTCGCTGTCTCCTAGCCCTCAGGGCGGGGCTAGCGTCTACTCCTGTGCACAGTTACACACAGCTGGGGTCTTTGCTTGGCAAAAGAGGGTATGTTCCATACTTGGCGACTTGACCTGGACCAATTAGCAGTGACAAAAACTGGACAGGGGCTGTAGAAGTCACTTCTTAGCTTCGTGTGACTTTGGGCAGGGGACAACCTCTCTATTTCCAAAACTACAAAATGGAATTAAGACCATGAGCTTCACAGTGTTGCTGTCAGGCCCAGAGGAGACAATATTTGTTAAACACCATTTCTGAACCTGGGGAGATAGTGGGTGGACTCAGAGAAACTTGCATCCTATTTACTCCTTTTCCTTGCTGTGCAACCTAATATTCCTAAACATGAGTTTCTTCATGGGGTGGGAGGATTCAAGGAAAAACTTCTAAGTGATAGAGTTTGCCACCAATAGACCCTTACAGTGAGTTTCCTAGTCCGTCTTCCCTTTTAAACCCTAGGTGCTTGGTAAAGAATGAATGAATGAATCAATGGGTGGGTGAATGAATACAATGGCGTGCTAACTACCCCACAGTTTTCCGTTATACACACTATCTTGTTTAGCACTCAAAAAACTCCAAGAGATGAATATTATTATCTCCAGTCTATGGAAAAGGAAACCCAGAATCTGAGGCTCAGGGAGGTTGGTGATTTTTTCAGGATTCATCTGCTGGGAAGTGGCAAAGCAAGTTTCAAACCCAAGTCTTTTTTAGTTTCAGAGAAGGGGTAGGGGTGGGGTAAAAGGAAGGTTATCAAAAGGTTGGGGAAAAGATGATGTTCTCAGTGAATTTCAAGGAGTAGAAAATGAATAGAAACTAAAAAACCTGAACTTAACATTGACTACTTTCTGTATTCTTCACATTTACATTGTTGCTAATTAGTTCTGCATGGCATATCTTTTTTTTTTTTTTTCATTTTTAAAAACTAATGTATAATTTACATACAGTAAAAATTTACCATTTTTATTGTACAATTCTGCAAGTTTTGACAAATATATACAGTCCTGTAACTACCACCACAATCAAGATATGAAACAGTTCCATTTCCCCCTCAAATTTCCCACCCCACCTCCCAGTCTCTGGCAACTACTGATGTTTTCTGACCTTATAGTTTTGACTTTGCAATAATGTCATATAAATGAAATCATACGCTCTTTGACTTTTTGAGTCTGGCTTTTCTCACTCAGCATATCTGCATGGTATATCTTCAAATGTTTCCTAGGCACAGACTCCCTAGGGCCTAATGGTGATTTATAATTCTCATAAACTCTTTTTTTTTTCTCCTTAAGATGTGGAAAAACATCTCTGTCATTTTCCAAAGGCAATTATCCTTTAAATGGTGGACAAGAAGTGTGAGTAAAAAAAAGGAAGATTTAAGCTGTTTTCTCTCCAAATCTATGCTCTAGGAAACACAGCATAGAGTCTGGTTAACTTTTCACCATGTCAGAGACAAAAATCCATGTAATTCTAGGTAATCAGTCATTCCTGATTAAACCTTCAAGAGAGCCTTAGGAGTTGGTGCTGCAAATAAAGAGAAATGAGTCTTGATTTTCAGAAATATAAGGACTATACCCCAGGAGATAAGGCACTTGCTTAGAAGACAAGTGAGGTGGTGAATTGGATAGAAGTTAGCAAATGGGAAATGACAAGGATAATGAGGTTTGTGGATTAGCATTGGCTAGCATTCATGGAGACCAAGGAGCAAGTTCTGTATCCACCCACCCATCCATCCATCCATCCACCCACTGATCCATCCATCCATTCATCCAACAAATATTCTGAGCACATGTATTATACAAGAGTGAACAAGATATAGCCTTCCTGCATAAAGATAGACACATCGATCACTGGAATAGAATTGAAAACCCAGAAATAAACCCTCACCTATACAGTCAACTGGTTTTTGACAAACCTACCAAGCCCACGCTAATGGTAAAAAACAGTCTCTTCAACAAATGGTGTTGGGAGAACTGGGTATTTATAAGCAAAAGAATGAAAGAGGACCCCTATCTCACCCCCTATACAAAAATCAACTCAAAATGGATCAAAGATCTAAATATAAAAGCTAGGACCATAAAACTACTAGAAGAAAATGTAGGGAAACATCTTCAAGACCTTGTCGTAGGTGGTGGTTTCTTGGATCTTACACCCGAAGCACGTGCAACAAAAGAAAAAATAGATAAATGGGACCTCCTCAAAATTAAACACTTTTGCACCTCACAGGACTTTGTCAGAAGGGTGAAACGGCAGCCAACTCAATGGGAAA
>JAQZBX010036429.1:0-24180 GCA_029593785.1 Cabassous unicinctus
CCCCTTGCTGTGAGGTCTTGCCGCATCAGCCCACGGCACCACGCGAGCCGGCCTGCCCTCACAAGGAGGTGCCGGGAAGCGAACCCGGGGCCTCTCATATGGTAAACGGGTGCTCTATACATTGCGCCACACCCACTTCCTGCCGTGAGGTTGCTGCATCAGCCCACCACACCGCTCAGGCCGGTGTGCCCTCACAAGGAGGTCTCGGGACGCGAACCCGGGCCTCCCATATGGTAAACGGGGGCTCTATCCACTGAGCCACACCCGCTTCCCTCTTTTTTTCTTGAGTACCTGATAATTTTTAATTGTGTGCTGGATAATTTATTTGAAAAATTGTTAACAGGAATAATTTTTAGACTATATAATATATAGACTAATACATTTTCACTAAAAAGGATTCTGCTTGCTTCTTGCAGTTGCCTAGATTGCACTAGCAACCTGAAATCACTATAACCCAAATTCAAGAACTGAGATGATTTGACATTGAGCTACATGCAGTCCCTGTGAGAGCAGGTCAATTTCAGGTTCATCCTTATTCCAAGCGTACAGTCCCCTGGGATCCCAATCTAAGGTATAGAGAGGTTTACGAGGATCTCTTCTGCCACTCATTTTTGGCAGGCCCTGGTCCCAAGTATTGTTCCCCTACTCCAGCAAGTCTATGAAAAACGAGTTGTTCAAGACTTTTAGTTGCCTCTTCCAGATTCAGCAACTGTCCACAAGGGAAACATCACAAAATGTCTCATTCCCTTTTTTGGATTTCCACCTTTTGTAGGATCTTAGCCTCAATAATTCTTCACTGTCTTTTTGCTCTCTGATGCCTTCAAGATTTCTTATTGTGACCAGCTTTTCTAATTGTTCTCTGTGGAAGGGTGAGCTTCTCTGTAGAAGGGCCATTACCAGAAACCCTACTACTTGCCCTTTTGTACTCTTTCTTTAATCCCATTTCCTTCAGTCTCTTACCTTGAATTTGATGTGTGTTGTTTCCATACAAATTTGTATATTTTGATTATATATGTATTTATTAAATAATTTTATTTTGTGTATTATAAAAGTTTATTAAGTGGTATCATTTAGTACTGGTTTTGAGATTGACCTATGCTGATATATTAGCACTATTTCATTAATTTTAACTGTTGTATATAATTTAAATCTACCTGACCCAATAAATTGTGGTATACCCTTACTATCCTGTTTAAGCATATTTTCAATAAGTCTGATATTTTATTTTTTAAATATTTTTTTTAATTTTTAAAAAGATACTTAGATTACATAAATGTTACACAAAAAAATATAGGGATTCCCATATGCCCCGCTCCCCACACCTCCCACACCCTCCCACATAAACAACATCCTTCATTAGTGTGGCACAGTCATTGCAATTGATAAACACATCCTGGGCCATTGCCACTGAGCATGGACCATAGTTCAAATTGTAGTTTATACTCTCTTCCACACAATTCTGCAGGTTATGGGAAGATATAAAATGGCCTATATCTGTCATTGCAATGTCATTCAGGACGATTCCCAAGTCCCGAAAAAGCCCCCCATTACACCTGTTTTTCCCTCTCCCTGCCCCCAGTGCCTCCAGTGGCCACTGCCTCCACATCAATGTTGTAATTTCTTCCATTGCTAGAATCACAGTAAGTCTACAGTAGAATATGTTTAAGCATATTTCAGTTGTATCCTATTATTACTAAAACCAATACATGAATAAATAGTCTTATATTTTCATATATGAATCCTGATGCAAATCAGAGAATTTCTTTGGGGTATATACCAAGAAGTAAAACTGCTGGGGAGTGGTATATGAGCATCTTCAACATTATTGTCCAATTACTCTCCAAAGTGACTGTCTTGATCTTTGAAAATACTTAAAATGTTTTCATTTTTTCTTAATGGGTGTAAATTGTATAGAATTGTGGATTATCTTGTCACTTCCCTAAATGAGTAATACTGAGTATCTTTCCATAAGTTTATCAGCCAATGAATTTCTATGTCTATGAAATTATTATTTGCTAGATTTTTAAAAAATATTCTAATACTTTGTCACTCACATACATTCCAAAAATTTTCTGCCAGGCTATGGGCTTTATCTTTTCTTTTTTTTTTTTTTTAAATACTGTACATTTTAACAGTCAGATTTGATACTTTTTTCCTTTATGTATTGTTCATTTTGAGTCTTGAAGAATTTCTTCCTTACTCTAAGTTCATGAAAATAGTCTCCTCATTTTATTCTAAAAGTCAAGCTTTTCATATATAGGGCTTCATTACCCACTAAGATTGCTTGATTTTTGTATTTAGTTTGTAGTAAGAACGTAAGGCTCTATTCACATTGCCACCATTTAATTTCAGGCTCTCCGTACCTCAAAAGTAGATTAGATATGGTATTAAAAGTCAGGACAGTGGTTTCCTTTAAGGAAGAAGGCAGGGTATATTTCTATTTCTTGACCTGGGTGGTAGGTGTGTTCATTTTTGCTGAAATACGTTCATTTTTGCTGAGATGTGTACACTTATGACTTGTACACTTTTTTGAAAGCATGTTGTAGTGGTGTACTGAAGCCAGCTCTCACTGGCTCATGAGAGCTAATTGTTAAACAGTCAGGAATTTTGCAAGTCAGTTGTCAAACTGTCAATAATTTAAAATTAGCCATGATGGGAATATTTACCTCATTAAATGCTACAAAATCAGGGATTCCCCCCCCTCCCCCCAGACAGCATGTATGTATGTCTGTTACACTTCAATAAAAGGGTTAAAAACTTATATCCTTTGGTTTACGACACAATTTTGGGGGATTTATGCCAAAGAAATAAAGCTCCACTATGTAAGGATAAATGTACCACAGGATGTGTGACCACGAATGTGTCACCATAGGATGTCATGGCAGCCACAATGAAAATGAGGAATATGAGATGGAAAATTATTCTGCTTTTCAGATAACTATGGTACTTTAGAAGGGAAAATGGCACTGGGTAAACATGCAAGTGATTGAATTAAACAAACCTGGAGTTTTATTTCTAGCACTGCCACTTAACACTTAGGTGATCTGAGTTATCCTTTTGAGTCAATAAATGGAGCTAAAAATACTGACTTTTCAGGGTTATAACCACCATAAAAATAGTGTATATAAAGCATTTACCCCTACTGTAACCTAGTAGGTGCTGAATAGATGGCTTCTGTTACTACATCATCCTCATTATCTTTTTTTTAATTTTTAAAATTTTTTTTATTTTTTATCATCCTCATTCTATAGCCAGCATATCTCAAGACCTATGCAGTCTAGCCTTAGACTGTTTCCCACCGCCAACATAGTTATTTATGGCTTATTTAGGACTTCATTATAGGGCTTACTACAGGTCAAGTACTGATCTAGGAGCTTTATATGCACAATATAATTTAACATATACATATAAATATATTTTATCTTTAAATTGTATGTATTAATCCTATTTTAAGGATTAAAATCTAGGCTTAAAGAAGTTAAGGAACTAACTATCCTAAGGTTATAAAGTTAGCAAGTAGCAGAGTAGGAATTTAAAGTAAAATTTTAAAGTTTAAACTTTATACCTAGAACCATGAGACACCAAAGCCAGTCTGTATAACAATTAAGCCATGTTTGCTGCCTCAGACTTGAATCTGCCAGGAATACCTTCTTTCTTCTCTTGTACTTGTCTAAATAGAGTATTCACCATCCCCCCAGGTCTAGCTCAATTCTACTTCTTCATAAAGGTTTCTCTCTCTCTCACCAACATGGTAATTTCTTTTTCCTTCACTTGATTTTTTAGGTGTCAAGATACTGCAATATCACAGAATTCTTAATATGTGATTTTTTTCTTGTAAATTATGCATCTTTCAATACGGATTTTGAGTTCTTTAAAGAGAGAAGATATAACTTTTCCAGTTCCCAACAGACTTACCTACCTTTGACATAGGAACTCAACAAATATGGGTAGAATGACAGAATTTTGTGTTTTCATAGCTTGTTTCTAAGAAGTGAGGCACAATGACAATGAGTTATGATAATTAAGAAAAATCCAAACGTTAAAGGAAAACACACATTTCAGACACAAGTACCTTGGTGACAATAACAGGAAGAGAAAATACAGATGGTATACAGCAGTTTCATGACTGCATAACAGAGAAGGACAATGAACACTAATCAGAAGTTCTTTGGTTTCTCATTCTGCCTTTGCTCTAAATTTGACAGGCTTTGAAGATTAAATGGCTGTGGACTATGTAAAGAGAAAGAAATCTAATGGTTTCAAAGACATGAAATTATCAATTTGACCCTTTTTACCTAAATAAACAACAATCTTTTCATTTTCAGAGGCTAAAATTAGAAGCAACATGTGTTTCAATTTTGAATGTAATTAAATGTGAAAAAAAGTATTTGCCTTATCTCTGAAGGATGACACCCCAGAAAAACTTGGTTGCCCATGACAACAATTTTACATTATTTAAACTTTACTCAATCTTCCTCACTTTTGATGGGACCATACATGGCTATTTCAGTTTACCCTCCATACCCCCTCCAGAGGTGAGTATACATTTTAATAAAGCAAGATTCTTTTCATACAATGAGGATATTACATTAATTAATAAGTGCTAAAAATATATTCTCCCCTTTAGGTTGCCCCAATAACACTTCTGGGAAGAATGTGTAGTGAGGGGAGAATATACCTCTTGGAGATTTCTGGTTTTACTCCTTCCTCTCTTCTTACCGTTACTAGACATCGACACATGTTTGCGTAAGCCACAGAAAAACTGGGTTCGTCAATAGCCTTCTCAAAGACCAGGTCAATGACTCCTTTCAGCCGCTCCTCTGTGTCAACAGTAAGTCCTGACACTTGCTTCATCAGCTGGTTGAACATTTGTGGTGTCAATTTATTTAAGATACTTCGAACTTTTCTAAAAAGTTCCTAGAAGGACCACAAAAAAGATAAGAGCATTATAATAACTGTGATGCTTTCTGTAAAGATTAATATCTTGTAATTTCTCAAATTACTAACAACAACTGTGAACTAGTTACAGAAAAAATTAAATCCATTTATTTTAACAAATATTCAAAAATTACCCCACCTTCTTTTCAACACTGATGAGACTCCTAGGGACTAGTTATTTTCATATTTCACTGATGGGACATCATCTGGTACATTTCTAAGGAAAATTTGGCAATGCGTATCAAAAGCTTTAAAACCATGGATGTGCCCCCTTTCACCAGTAATTATACTTCTAAAATTTTATTCATATTTAAGGACAGGTAAAAAAAGATTTTAGTCACAATAACCTTCATCACAACCCTTTAATGCAAATAAGTTTAATGTCCAGGAAGGAACTTCCTCAATTAGGAAAAGTGCATCTACAAAACTCTACTTAATGTTGAAAGATTGAATGCTTTCCCCCTAAGATTGGGAACAAGGTAAAAATGCCAACTCTCATCATGTCTATTTAAAATCATATTGGAAGTCCTAGTCAGTGCAATAAGCAAGGAAAAGAAATGAAAGGCATGCAAATCAGAAAGGAAGAAAAAAAACTCTATTCTCAGATAACATGATTGTCTACATAGAAAATCATAAGGAATCTACAAAAAAAGCTACTACAACTAATAAGTGAGTCTAGCAAGATTGTAGATACAATATCAGTATACAAAAACCAAAGTATTTCTATATACTCCCAATGAACAACATGAAATTAAAAATTTTTAAATTACCATTTGTAAAGCACAAAAAAACCCAAAAAACAAAAAACCACCCAGGAAATACTTAGGTAAAAATATAACAAAATATCCATAGGCTCTATATGCTAAAAAAGTATAAATCACTGATGAAAGATATCTAAAATCTAAATTTCAAAATTTAAAGAGGATCTAAATAAATGGAGAGATATATTATGTTTGTGTATTTGACAATTTAATCTTGTTAAGATATCAGTTTTCCCCAAAGTGATCTACAGATTTAACACAATCCCAATCAAAATTCCACTAATTCTTTTCCGGTAAAAATAAAGAAAGCTGATTATAAAATATATATGGAAAGGCAAAGAAACTAGAACAGCCAAAATTATATTGAAAAGTAAGAACAAAGTTGGAGAATTCATACTACTAGATTTCAAGATTCACAATAGAACAGGATATAGAATCTAGAAATAAACCCACACTGATATGATCAACTGATTTTCAACAAAGGTACAAAGGAAATTCAATGGAGAAAGGATAATCTTTTCAACCTGTGGTGCTGGAATTAGATATTCATAAGAATGAAAAACCACAACGAATCTTAATCCATACCTTGCACCTTCTATAAAACTTGACTAAAAATGGATCATAGACCTAAATATAAAACCTAAAACTATAAATTTCTAGAAGACAGCATAACAAAAAAAGCTTTGTGTTCCTGAGTTCTGTATAGATTTTATTAGATATGACAGCAAAAGCACACTCATGAACGGAAAAAAAAATTGATAAACTAGGTACCATCAAAATTAAATAAGTCTGCTCTGCAAAGTCATTATAAGAGAATGAAAATTCAAACCACAGTTAAGGAGGAAATTTTTGCAATATACACACTTGAAAGAGGAATTTCAGACTAAACAATAAAAAAATAAATCACCCAATGAGAAAAAGACAAAAGATACGAACCAAAATTTTATCAAAGATACACAAATGACAAATAAGCACATGAAAAGATGCTCAACATCATTTCTCATTTGGGAAGCAAATCCACAATGAGATACCATAACATAAACATTAGAATGGCTAAAATTTTAAAAGTTGATAATACCAAGTGCTTATGAGATGGGGAACAACTTAAACTCTCATACATTGTTAGTAGAAATGCAAAATGGTACAATTATTGGAAAACAGTTTGGCATTTTCTAATAAAGTTAAACATATATTT
This sequence comes from Cabassous unicinctus, assembly GCA_029593785.1. Taxonomy (NCBI): domain Eukaryota; kingdom Metazoa; phylum Chordata; class Mammalia; order Cingulata; family Chlamyphoridae; genus Cabassous; species Cabassous unicinctus. The sequence goes on from JAQZBX010036429.1 coordinate 6,895, forward strand.
GCCAAACAACCCACAAATCTCATAGCTAGGAATTTACCATAAGAAATGAAAACTTATGTTTACACAAAATCTTGCATGAATGTTTGTTGTAATTTTATAATTGCCAAAACCTGGAAATTGTTTATCTGGTGAATGGAACAATGGTATGTCCAAATAATGGAATACTACTCAGCAACAAAAAAGAACAAATTAATCACACATGTAAATGTATGAATCTCAAATGTATTATGCTAAGTGAAAGAAGAGCCAGACTCAAAATGATTCCATTTATAAGATATTCTGGAAATGGCAAAACTATAGGGACAGAGAAGATATCAGTGATTGCCAGGAGCTGAGCATCGAGGGAGAGGATGAGTACAAAGTTACACGAAGGGATTTTTTGGGGTGATATAATTCATCTGTATCTTGATTGTAGTAGTAGTTACTTGACTGTACACAAAAAAGCAAATTCTACTATATGTAAATTATACTTAAAAAAAAATGAAGTTGCAAAAAATCCAAGAAACAATGCTATAATAACCAAAAAAGTCTATAAAATGTTCTGTTTGATGCCTTTAAAAATTTTATAGCTGAATATAAGGATTTTTAAAATATGTGCCAATAAGTTAGCAATAGTTTTCTCTAGGCAGGAGAGATAATAAATGAATCTATTGAAATTTTTAAAAATTACAATGTCAGGTTTTTCAGCAATGAGCCAGCATTAATTTTTTTTTTTAAAAAAATTAAAGCTTATTAAGGAGATGGGGTAAGCCACTGTACCTCTTTCAATTGCCTATATCGATTAAGAAAGTATTTTTTATGTTTAAAACTTTAAACTGTGCTTTACATCAAGGAAAAAAAAACCTTCAATTATCTCTACTTTCAGAAGATATTTTAGCTTAGAAAAACAGGATAATAAAAACATATTTACTGAAAATCATTTATTCAGTGTAACTGAAATATTTAATTCATGCCTAGTCAATTCCGTATTAGATCCAAATGAAGCATAAGACACAGTTACTGCCTAGGAGACAACAGAAATTTAGCTGCAGAGACATACTTTCAAGTGAAGTGAGAAAGCAAGTACTAGGTGGATTAGGCAACAGAGAAGGGAGTAGATTGGATTCAAGAAAGGTCAAAGGCACTGATGATTAGTCAAAGCAATACCTTATGAAGGATATGTGAATTGGGCCAGATTTTGAAGAACAGAAAAAGCTGCCTAAGTGGAAAAAAAGGGGAAAAGTCATGTTAGGAAGAGGAAAAGATGTAAGCAGTCTTGAGGTTGCTACTGAGGATTTTCTCTTTTGGGAATAGAGTAAACAATCGGGAAAGATAAGAGCTACTATTCTTCAAGAGTTGTGAGAGAAAATGAAGTCTTGAATGCGAGGTTAAAAAGCTAGAACAGAGTGAAAAGATAAAAACCAGGGTTTCAGATAGATCATCAGGAAGCAGCAATAAGACATGACAGCAAAAGCACATGTCACCAAGGAGAAAGAAGAGAGATGACGCAAGGAACCCCAGCAGTGGAACCACCTTAGTAGCATATGTGGCAGGAATCCAGAAACATCATCAGGCAATGAGTTCCAAGAACTGTTTCAAGAAGATGAACTTTTATATTATAGGAAGAATAAGGTCACTGATGGTCATTCATAATGTTTGCTTTAAAAAAATTAGAGCAGCTGTAGGTTTACAGAAAAATCATGCAGAAAGTACAGAGTTCCCATAGTACTCCCTGGCCCCACACAGTTTTCCCTATCATTAACATTTTGTATTAGTGTGGTACCTTTGTTACAATTGATGAAGCAATGTTATTATAATTAATATTATTATGTATAGTGAATAGTTTCCATCAGGGTTCACTCTGTATAGTATAGTTCTATGGATTTAAAAAATATTTTATTCTGCATATTGCTGTTTTAAAATATACTGGTAGAAGCAGAAGTCAGACTGAAAGAGTATTCTGGAAGTGGAGGTGACAAACCATTTTTTTGACAAAACGGACAGAAAAAGATAGCAATTAGCTGGAGTAGCAGGACAACATAGGGCATAACTATTCAGAAGAGAAGAATAAAAACACCAAAAAAAAAAAGATAAAGAAAGAAGGAATGGAGCAAACTCACTCTGTATTTAGAAGAAAAAATGTCAAGAGAAAGGAGGTGGTATGGCCCTGAAAAATAATTTTACTAATACTCCATTGGATTTGCTGCGCCTCTTCACTAAAGAAACTTTGTTAATTAATGACATCTTAAATCAATACAATTATTCTCACGTATCTAAAATAGGAATTATTCAGTAATGGGGAAAATTCTATTACAGAGGAAAGAGAGGCAGATTACAAGTCCCAACAACTGGACTATTCAGTAACCATGACACCGTGAGTAATTTAATCTCTTTAAGCATCAGTTTCCTCATATGGAAAAAAAGGAACAATATCTATACCCTCTGCACAGGTGTTATAAGAATCTAATGAAATAAAGCACTAATATAAGTACCTTATATACTAGAACAAGGCATCCATGTCTTTAAAGATGAAGATTCAGCAGGAATTTTTAACTATTATCTTTAAGTATTTCTTGGAGGGATTGTAGAAAAGGATATAGAAGTTAGGTTTTGTTTTTGTTTTTGTTTTAAAGGTTGAGATATGTTGAGATGAAATAGATGGAAGATTAGGGACTTGATTTCAGTGAATTTGGCAAAGGATACACTTAGGAAATTGGTGGGAAATGTTTGGGGCAATGCAGAGAAGAAAAATGGCAAGCAGTCAATTAAGGTTTTATAGCATGGCTTTGTGATAGATGAACTCATCGTGGTCTTTGCTTTGTGTTAACAAATTGGTTGGTTGGTTGGTTGATTCATTTAACACATTTTCTACATATGAGGTTCTGTATTAATGCTAAATCAAAATAAAGATTTATAAGGCTCATCTCTGTCCCCAGGAACATTATACTGAGCACTTATCTGAGCTCTAAGAACTATGCCAAGTGCTTTATATTACTTCATTTAATTTTTACAATGGCCCTATGAGGTAGGTACTATTAGTATCTCCATTTTATAATTGAATTTAATAACTTGCCCAAGGAGCCCTTACTGGTACACCAAACTGTTCATGGCAAGAGAAAAAGTAGATTAGAATCAGACACTGACAAGCTGGTACAGGATCTGTGATGCCTGGCTCTGGTACAGGTGCAAAAACAGAATTCAAGCAGAGACTACAGTTTTCATGCATAGAAGCAAAACACCCAAAGGATATAGTAAAGGTAACCTAGGGATAGGAATTGGTATGAATATAGCAAAAGATGAATAAGGGCTTTAAATAATTTGAGACCAAAAAATAATTTAGTACTAACAGATTCAATTTACCTAAAACATTCTGAAGATAGGATATGCACAAAGATGCAAAGAACTAGAATTTACTCCAAAAAACTTCAAAACAAGATGGGTTTCTAAATTCTAACTTTTTAGAAATGAAGCTCTGATGTGGAGACATAAAGCAACGTAACAACTAGACTAGCACAGGGTAAAGAGACTTGGTTAATGAGAGGCTAAAAATGCTTTTTTAAAAAAGAAGCACACATACTTATAATACCACTTATATGAAATTTGAAGACACACAAAACAATATTCTTTATGGTTTATGGATATATACATATGGAGTTGCAGTATTAAAAACATACATAGGAATGATATATACCAGGAATTCGCAAAATATACACTGCAGGCCAAATTTGGGCTATCATCTGTTTTTAGACAGCCTGCGAGCTAAGAACAGTAAAAATGCATTGAAAAAAAAATTAATCTAAGCCTGAATGAAAGAAGTCGTCTATGACTTTTAGGGAACTCTAGACATAGTGTTGGTTTTGAAAAAAGCACATAGAAAGCAATTTCAAGAGAAAATAATGGTGGGAGCAGAAGTCAGGCTACTTTTAGATTATGCTTTTAATAGGAAAAAACTACAAAATGTCTTAAACTGATATATCTACATCTATTAATAGGGCAAAATGAAAGGTCAAAACAAATAAAAACAATATCATCATAATGATACAACATTAGGATGTGCTTCTGTTCTCACCTGGGTTTTAATGTTTTCGGGATCCTCAGCTTGGCTATCTCGTTTTTGGCTGGGCTTCCAGGCATTCTCGGCCTTTTTCAGGTGCACGTCTTCTTTTACAGAGACTGTGATGATCTTCCTGGGCTCTCTTCTCTGACCGGGCTGAGATCTCCGTGGTCCAACGTTCAACAACTAGGACAAGAATATTCTTTATTATATCTACACAGAGTACTTACAATTTTCTGTCTCTGCTGTGCTGCTCAAGTCAAGCCTGTTGATCACACAAAACTCTTCTAGATGCAAAGACAGATATTAGACATTCAAGTTAGATGTGATCTTTTTTGAAGAAGAAGGAGAAGGAGGAGGAGGAGGAGAAGAAGAAAGAGAAAATAATAATGTATCCATTCAGAAAACCATCAAATTAATGTTTTCTACCACTACAAATATTTTTCCACCACTGCAACTTTTGATCCTGATGGAAAATGTTTGATGAAGCTGTTGTTCCTAACAAAAATGACTACCCCTAATGGAAACTCTGCTTTTTACTAGTTGTATGACTTTGGACTGGTTGCTTCCAAAATTACCAAAATTCACCTGCAGTAGTTATCAAAGTTACAAATCTATTTAAAACTTGGGTTTCTACAATTCCAGAGTAAAATACAAATGCGTCATCACTAAACTTTGTAGAACAGATACCCAGTCTTTCTACAGATCATATGAATCACTGTAAGTGGCATGGCCAGAAATGTAATAAGTTTTGTTATATCATCAATGAGAATCAAACTAAATTGCTCCCTAAAAAAAGTATGTCTTCCTCTAATAGTTCTCTGTTCCTGCTAGGTTCCCACTACACAATTCTGTTAAAACCAATAGATGGGTAGCGGATGTGGCTCAAGCAGTTGAGTGCCCGCCTCCCACATGGGAGGTCGTGGGTTTGGTTCCTGGTGCCTCCTAAAGAAGACAAACAACAAGCAGACATCGAGCAAAAACAATGAGCAGACAATGAGCAAAAAACAATGAGCAGACAACAAGAAAAAACAATGAGCAAAAACAATGAGCAAACAGATGAGGGAGCATGGGTGGCGGGGAACCAATATATGTTGGCACGTCAAACTGGTCATCAAATTAAGTATTGTTACTGTTAAGAGATAATAGGGTAAGTTAAAAGTTGTATTGTGCTTATTAAGATGGTCATAATAATTGTTTCCTTGGATGCCTGGAAATAGTTTTTCAAGATTAAATATCTGGGTTGATTCTCAGTTTTGCTACCTCCCAGACCTGTTGCATGTTGACAGCCTTCACTTTTTCTAATATATCATTCTCTATATTAGAAAGTAAATAATGTCAATTAGATTCCAGGAGAAGAGGGAAAAAAACTTCACATAAGACATATAGACCAGAATCATCTCTCCCTTAATTCCCCAACACTGTCCTTTTGAATTTATATAAAGTTTCAGAAAAATAAGTAGAACTCAAAATGTCATGCTTTATATAAAAATGCAGCTTCTGAGACATGGTCTGAGGCCTAAGCTGATAAGCTTAAAAGCCTTTACACACATCAGTCACAGAATGGTTATTTTATAAAAATTCACCATCTGCCCTAATTAGAAATGGCAGTATAAAAGATGCATCAAGATCAAAAGTTAAAATTTCTGAGCTCTTCACCCCAGTCTTGTCAAATGCATCCAGCTAATGACACAGTACTGATGGTATGATCTCAGACTATTTGGTAAATATGAAAAACTGAGGGGTTAGATAAGCCTGGAGGTATCAGGTATTGCGTAACTCAAAGAACTGAAGAGGATCATCAGACTAGAAAAGTATCATCAGGGAACAGCTGCTAAACCAGATAGCACTACCACAAGAACATTTACTTATAACTGAAACTTTGATATGATAGCCCAGACAAAATTTGTTAAGAAAATGCATCAAATCAAGAACTGCTTGGTTTTTATAATCCAGGTTATATTCTAGTGTTGATCAGTGGGTTAATACATCCTTTTCAATTCTTGGATTAAGTTCACATCTTCAATTATCATGAAACAGTTAATTTAATCCATGCAGTTGCACATAAAAATTTGTCAAGTATAAAGGTTGCTGGGTACAATTAAAGGTAAATATGTCAAAATCATGTAAGAGTTATAGGATGCATACTTTTGGGATATATTAATTTTAATCTTGTTTGGATAATGTCAGCAAATGTCCATTTTCAAAGACTACTATAAACCAATGAATGTGCCTTGAGATTTGAATCTGGAAAGTGACAGATAGGATTTATGTCACTTCTCTTTACCTGCCTCAAGACAAATGTGTGTTACTTTCAAATGAGCAGCATAGAGATGTGAGAAATATAACTAAATAGATAATGACAATGTTTGAAAGAAAAAAAAGAAGCTTTGAAAAGTTAGTGAATAGTTTGAGATTATAATGCTTGTAGAAGCTCTCAAGTCACATTTATAAGTTACATATCTTTATCTTTCTCTAGATATAACTAAGATAAACACTGTTCACAAGTATTATCTACTTACGCCTACTGAGTTCCCAATAGATTTACTGTATTTATTAATGCTCAACGTGCCTAATTAATTAATCTCTAACATTCTCATGATTTCACTCAGAATAATTCATTGTCTGGAACATCAACCACTGGAAGGACTGTGGTGCAGTGGAAAAAAGAGATTAAGACAGGGGTTCTTAATCTTTTTTGTTCCACGGACCCCTTTGTCAGTCAGGTGAAAACCACGGACCCCTTACTAAGTCCACACTATACCGCATAATATTTTATAAATATATCACACCCGCACCAACATGTCCCCACAAGAATAATGTATTTTTGAATTTCAATTCAAGCTCACGGAACCCTTGTTAAGAAACCCTGGATTAAGAGACAGAAGAACTGGACTCTTGAGTTCAACTCTGATACTTACAAACCAAGACACTGTGAACAAGTCTCTTAACTTTGCTGAGCTTAAGATTTCTCATATATAAGTACCTGTCCTATCTAAAATTATCATGTGGATCATAGGATAAAAGACATGTAAAAAGGACTTTAAAAACTATTCAAGGCATCATAATCAATAACAAAGAACTACAAAGAAACTTTTTAAACAATGATATATGGATTGGTATAATTATATTTAAGCATTTCATGTCCGTTTTTGGTGTGTGAAAAAACTTACTTAATATAAATCATCAAGTTTTATAGTATCTTTCAAAGGCAGCACCAAATGATGAATGGCCTATTGATTAATCACAAACAATATCTAGGATCTTGTCCAAGAGTTACGGGCTGTACTTAAAGAAATAAAGCCTGGTCTCCTTGCTTGAAGGACAGGCAATTCCTGATTAATGGCTATAGGAAGAACCTTAGTATACGGTTTGCTCAAAGTCCATAAATATCAGAGCTAAAATGAAGCATCAAAATTTAGGGTTGATTAATTGGTAAGCTACAATTTTATTTCAGGTGAGCTGAAAGTTTAAATTTTTTACCTATTCCCATTTTCTTAAATGTATTAAATAAGAAATTGTACCAATCTCTGTTTGGAATCTGATATTCACTGTTCCTATCTCCTTCAGAGACTGGATTATACCCTCAAACTCCTCTGTTTATATGGATAATCAAAGAAAATGGGGCCAATATTCACCCTTACATTTTTAAAAGAAGAGAGAAAATCAAGTGTTCCTTTAAGGGCAGAAGGGAGGGATGATAGTTCAGGAAACCTCTTTTGCCTCTAAGATTCTCTATAAGAGCCTTCTTCCTAAGACATTTCTTTTGGGGCACTTTCTGTGATGTCTGCCAACAGATTACTATTAGTACAGCACCACAATTGCCCAAGTAATTTGATTTTTTTTAAAAGGAGAAAAATGAAACTGCCTCAGGGACTTCCAATAGATATACAGTTTACTGTTCATCAAAGGACTTTTATGTTTGAAAATTGTATATCACCGCATATGACACTTTAAAACAATTTTCTATGCATTAATATTATTTTGTAACAAGTCTGTTAAAGCAAAGTTTATACGAGAAAGGAGTCATGGCAACTAAATCATACAGTGAAGCATACCTGGTAGATTTTAATACAATTGGGTGGTAATTATTTATAAGCTAATTTGAGCAACTGACAAAAACGATTAGAAGTCCTGCATCAGAAACTACGAAGGGTAGGGCTGCTGCTTTTTTACAAACAGCGTTACTAACTATTCTTTTACATGTTAGAAATGTAAGTCCTATAAGATTCTCATCTGTAGTTACACCAGTATACCAAGGGAAGCTGGGCAAATTAAGGATAAAATGTTAGCTATGAGAGAGGCTGGAAGAATAACTATTTGCATCAAGGTTTAACATACCAATATTACTCTGATACATCACAATTTCATTTAAAAACTAGCTTTTGGCTCACAGCTACTTAAACAAAGTGAATTAATTAAAGCTGACATCTTTGGGAAATACTACAAATTCTAGATAATGGCTCAATTCCAGGTATATTACTTTGAATACATCAGAATGACTCATTTATCTGATGTATGTAGGCATTTAGATAAGTGGGCAAATATGCATTCTGATAAAATTACTTTTAAATTCATTTTCTGTTCTCAACATTTTAAAAGAACTATAGTTTGTTCTCAATTCACATTTCCTTTTTACTATAACTAATTTTTAGCAGACAACAGAAAGCTGTTATTGAAAAGTGACAGTATACATTGGAAGAAGAGACACTGCAAATCATACTTTCTATGAGTGAAATATCAACAAAATTGCTGTTAACCAGAGAATAATAAAAATAGCATCAACATTATATCAAATTTTGGCAAAACAAAAATTAAAACAAAACAAATCAAACAAATAAAAAACCCCACGAAAACAACGCGAATACAAATTTAAACCATCAAACAGGGAAATAATACTGAAGAAATAAGGTATAATGGTTTCTAGAAAGCTGCTTTCTAAGACCTTCTGGAGAAGTAATTCAAGCTTTAGGAAAACTTTAATTTAGTATTTAGAGAAGATAAAGGTTAAATTTCAAATCTGTGTGAGAATAGAATATCACACACAAAAAGGTCTTTAAGTTGGTGATGCTCAATAAACAATATGCTTCAAGTTAAGAAGGCTTTCCGTAGTTTTACAAGGCCTGAGCACACTGTAGGCACGGAATCAGTGTTTGGCTGCAGACAAATAATCAAATAATTCAAATATCTACACAGTAACATTCATTTTTCATATCGTGTAGTCTTAGTTCAAAGCAGGTTTCAAAAGTTGCCATTCTAGAAATAAAAAGGTGATGGGGAAATTAAAAGTGTCACCTTATATAAAAATATTTTTAAAAGAATAAAATAAAGTAGTTTTAGTAGGGTGATCTGCAAATGTACATCAAACCCCAAGCTCCTCCAGAACTTCAGATTAAGTGTTCTCTCTGCCATTCAAACTTGGGAAAAAGAATTATTCACATCACTGGCAACTTTCCCCCATGCTTTCTGCAAGATTACAAAGCTTGGGGTAGGCAGAGCCTGCCAAATCCTGCGCAGTGCAGTGCCCCAGCATAACTCCATTGGTGATGCCACTTCCACCGCTGAAGAGCCTGCCACTGGGGGTGTAATGGAAATCCGCAGTTTACTAATACCGCACTCTTTTGTACATATCATTTGTTAATGTTTTGATTTCACAACCTATAGTAAATAAGAGCAAAACAGAAAATATGATAACACCATAGACTACTGTTTGAAAAAAAAAGGATTCAGCGCACCCCTAGAGGTAGGCTCTTCAGGGGTGGGTGCGACATCGCCAGAGGAGTGCATGTTGGGGCTTTGCCCTGTTCCAGGATTGGCAATCCATGCCTGCTCTGCATTTTGCAGATCTGTAGAAACAAAGATAAGAGATGCCCATTAGCTGAATGTCATCAGAGATCTCCAAAATAGCAGGACACCTCAAAACAAAATATGAATCCTGTCAAGGTTGTCTCTACTTTTAACCCATTTGCAGGTCATTTCAACTGAAAAAATATAGGGAAAAAAATCAAGACCAAATTAATGGAGACCAGCTTCTCTCAAGTAAAAACAACTCAAATGTATTCTTTATTTGCTTTAATATTAGTATGGAAAGGATAATCTTCGCCTCTTCTACTTCTTCTTCTTGGTTAGAGGAATCAATGAATAAAAAGCCGCTCTCTTGTCGTTAGACAAGATGTCATGGAGTCTATGACAGTTTCTAACTAACTGGGTTGTAGGGAACTTGCACTTACAGGTACACCTCTTCCACCAGGTGTTTGCCTTCCAAAATCTGCAAAGGCTGGAGTAAAGTCTGGTCCTCGAGGCAAAATCCGAGGATCCAGAGTTCTCATTGGCAATTTGGGTTGGTTGATCTGCATGAAGAAGCAAAGGAAAGCTTAACACAAGTTCCAGAGTATTCAGTGCCACAAAGATAACAAAAACCTTGACTGAAAAGTTATGTCAGCTGGAATGGTGAACACTGGCTTCTCAACCAGTGGAAATCCAACCTGAACCATGGCGGCTTCTTCAGGGCTACCCTTAGAGCCCTTAGGGCCTCAACGCTTTTCTGGTGCCCTGGGGCTAATAGGCCTAAAATTCTCAAAGGGAGGCCAGACGCATCAGTGGCATGGCTCCCTAGACGCTTTGGACTAAAGAAATGGCTCAAGGAAAGCTATTTTGAGATCCTCTGAACCACGGCCAAATTTCGGCATTTATTTTTCAGGATATTGACCAGGACATCAGAGTAATTGCCTATGAGAATCCTGATACTGCTCATTTTGATTTGATGCTACTGATTTATGGTTAGTAAAGTATGTATTCTGAGTAGACAGTAAGTCTCAAAAGGAGATATCTGTTTCATGTGTGATGATCCACTTAAAATCTCACTTTGTCTTCCCTTGTTAATCTGAGATATTCTGGCATTGTATATAAATGTGTGACTATGGACCCAGCAAAGCCAAGTAGCTTAATCAAAAACCAACTAATGATTGGCCGTAATCAGAAATAGATAAGGTAGGAAGATAAGAAGGAATTATCTCCTAAGAGGATAGTCTAATTCAGTGGATATAACACTTGCCCTCTGAAGTACTGAAGTAGCCTCAAATTAGCACCACCAATCATTCAACTGTCCTCACATAAGTACCTAAGAGAGAAGACTTAGATATCAAGAGAAATAAGAAGACCTGCTGCTATAAAAAGTAAAATAATACAAATAAGGTCTAGACAAATAGGTACTGGAAATCCCCATAAGAGGTGGATCTCATTCTATAAGACAGTTAACCTCTACATGTTCATAAGGGATAAACATTTCCTCTTCAAAACAAAACTGCTTCAAACTTCATTGCCAGCACTGGTTCATCTTTGATTTACATGAAATTACACATCTGAATTTACTCCTTTTAATATAATAAACAGACAAAATAAGTACTGATTATACAAATTTTCTGTCTGTACCATTAAAATCAGGTATAAAGAGAAACGGTGTCTATTTGCACAAGACTGGAGACTTTTGTCACTGGAAGAATCCATTTGGAGTATTTCAAATATGGGTCAAGTCCCAAAAACTGAAAATCCAACAGTATTTAGGGAAACTTTAATTCTTCAACATTATGCTTATTTATTTATTTATTTATTTAAGAAGGTACCAGGGATTGATCCCAGGACCTCGTACATGGGAAGCAGGTGCTCAACCACTGAGTTACATCCACTCCCCAGTGAGAGTTGGTTTTTTCATTTGTTTGTTTTTAGGAGGTATGGGGGATTGAACCCAGGACTTCGTACATAGGAAGCAAGTGCTCAATCATTTGAGCTACATCTACTCCCCAAACATGCATTTTAATTCAAATACCATTTGGTCTAATAATTACTAAAAATAACTTATACTCACATATTACTCAATCTTCACATATTTGCACTGATAGTTAAAACCACCAAGTGGACCCTACTTTCTCTGAGGATGCCCCTTACCTTGTCAAGAACCACATCACTGATAGGAGGCAGGCCCTCTGGTTTCTGTATACAGGCTGGCATGAACTGGAAGTCCAGCAGAAACTCCCTGTCATACTGCTTTTTGCCTTCATTCTCAGCAGGCTTCCAGGATTCTAGAAAGATATTGGCAGACATGTCTTTAGGGACATTTTTATAAATATAATATATATATCCAATAAGAATACAAACCAGATTCCAATATTTTATCTAGCCATAAACAGATCAAAAGAAATACTGAGCTATAGCCTGAAATATCAAGAAAAGAGTTTAAACTGTCATTTGTTCTCTCCTCTCTTCTGGATACCTCTGGATAGTAAAATAATCTGAAGGAATGTGTTATACCAACTACTTCACATACATGCTAAGCAGCATTTGTGGCCAGTGACATGTACTAATCCTATTAAATAAATGACCAAGTCATTAAATACCTCAGAAATAGTGAATTTAATAATCTCTCATTTTCATGGAAAAGGATACTTCTTTGGTTATTCACTTGGAAATGTCATTTTAGAGAAAGGAAAAAAGAAAAAGGATACAAAACTACAAAAACAAGTACCAATTTATTTAACATTCTGAAAAGTTTAAACAAGTAGATAAAGAATTTTCTTATCCAACTGTAGTACCTGAAGAAAAGAAAATGTCCTTGCTTGCTGAGCCAACTACAGCCAACTACACTGGGAGTACACGTATCTTTCTCCAAAAATGCTGACATTAAACATACTCCTTGCTAATCTTTTTAACATGAATAAAAATATTTGCCACAGCACACAGTTTGCAGGATAATTTTCAATGGCTTATGCTTCAAAAATAAATATACAAATAAGCCTAATATCAAATATAATAAGGGCAATTTCCTAATCTGTAAAATAGGGAACCCTCACATGGGTCCTCAAGATGTTGGTGATTAGTCCATGTGGGTAAAAAGCACCTGGCAGAGTTCTTGGCATTTATAACATAAACAATTAAGTAAATAAGAGTAGAATGAGCTACTATTACTCTTGTTACAGCTATTGCTACCATCATAGAAATTTGGAGAATTCCTTGAAAGTTTTAATGGAAAATAAAAAGTCACAATTTCTGTGACTATTCTTGCTGACCTGATTTTGTGATAATCAGGGTAGGCTAAACATTCACTATATTAGAAACCATGCATGTGTCCCCAGACCTAGTTTTTCTCCCTAGGTCTGGATTTTAGAATGCTGGTGATAAACTAAGCCTGATTTATTATATGACCATCCTGTATGGGAAATTTACTGTAACTCTAGGTATCTTTGGTCAACCTTAAGAGATATACCAGGGGGACGGATGTGGCTCAAATCGTTGGGCATCCATCTCCCATATGGAGGGACCTGGGTTCGATCCCCAGAACCTCCCGGTAAAAATAAAAAGAAAAATATAGAAGGTGTGTGGGCCACTAGGCCCCGCGCGTGGGTGCGCCGCCAGTCCCTGTGAGCCACGCAGCAAGATGATGACATAACAGGAGACTGACACAAGGGAGAGCCAGGACGAGACATGTGGAAAAACCAGGAACTAAGGTGGCACAGGCGGTAGGGCGCCTCTCTCCTGCATCGGATATTTGAGGATCGAATCCCAGTGAAGACAGGAGGAGAAGGAGGAGAAGAGAGGGCAGGAAACGGACACAGAGAGTTGCCCAGAGAATGGACACAAAAACACCAAAAATGGTTGGTGGTGGTGGGGTAAAAATGGATAAAAGTAAATAAATAAATAAATAAATCCTTTAAAAACAAAAGTATAGGGGAGTAAGATACGAACTATAGTAGTAGTAATACTTTGACGATGCTCTTTCATAATTTGTTAACAAACGTTTCACAACAATGCAAAGTATTTGTGGTGGGGGTGATGTATGGGAGTCCTGTACGATGTTATGCATGTTTGTTTTGTAAGTTCACAATGTTTACTGAACACTTATTATTTATGTATGTTCATATATGAATGATATACTTCTAATAAATTGTTTCAAATATATATATATAAAAATATAATTTACACAGTCCTAAAAATTACAATACTGTCTCAGCTCTCTGAAAAAAACATTGGTGGTGGCTACAAGTGCTTAGTGATCTGATATAAGCCTTTATCTTTAAAAGCAATTTCAGTACAAGTCCTGAGGTTAAAAAAAATTTTTTACAATAGCATAACTTTACTTTTTTAAAATAAAGCTTATTAGCAGCAGTTTACTGGTAGTGAGAAGATTGGTATATTGAGGTAGTAAGTACTGTTTTCGAAGTCTGATGCTTTACATTCAAACCCTGTATCTTGGAAGAGCATCTGGCAAAGGAATTAATCAGTGCCAGGCTGGTGGCATTTGATAAGATAAATTTTATTTTACTTATTTTAATTTAAAGAGATATTACAGATATGACCGTGCCTTTCAAGATAGTGGTGCTTGTCATTTCACAAGCCTTGAACTCATTTGGTTGACAGAACGGATCTCTGATATAATCAGTCAGAAGCAATATGACTGAGTTATTGAGCACCTTCAGTATGGGAAATGCCCTTTGAAGTATGTGACATACTCTAGAGCAGGGCTTCTTAACCAGGGGTCCGTGAGCTTGAATTAAAATTCAAAAATACATTATTCTTGTGGGGACGTGTTGGTGTGGGTGTGATATATTTATTAAATAATACAGAGTAAAGTGTGGACTTAGTAAGGGGTCTATGGTTTTTACCTGATTGGCAAAGGGGTCCATGGAACAAAAGAGGTTAAGAACCCTTGCCTTAGAGCATCTTTAAGACACCATCAATGCATCTCTGACAGACCTGCAGCAGTTGATGTCTGCTGTTAAGGTTTCCACTACAGATGCAAGAAAAAGGTCCTCGCGCTTTCTATCTGTCTGGTTGTGGCAGCCAAGATTGAATGGGGGAATACAGAAAATACAGGGAGGGAAGCGGGAGTGGCTCAGTCGATAGAGCCCCCGTTTACCATATGGGAGGACCCGGGTTCACTTCCCGGGGCCTCCTTGTGAGGGCAGGCCGGCCCGCGCAGCCTAGTGGGCTGATGCAGCAAGCCCTCACAACAGGAAGCGGGTGTGGCTCAACAGTTAGAGCCCCCGTTTACCATGTGTGAGGCCCTGGGTTCCCTTCCTGGGGCCTCCTTGTGAGGGCAGGCCAGCCCGTGCAGCGCGAGGGGCTGATGCAGCGGGACCTCACAGCAAGGGGAAGATAAGCAGACATGGAGAAGACACACAGCGAATGGACACAGCAGCACAAGCAGCAAGGGTGGGATAAATAAATAAATAAATAAATCTTTAAAAAAAAAAAAAGAAAATACAGGGAGTGGGAAATAATCTTCACAACTCAGAAAAAACTGCCTTTTTACTCCACAAAAGGAATCTTTTTGAGGTTTGGATTTACATGAGAAGTGTTAGAAGACTATGTCCCCTACACTCATGCCTTCTGGTTCATTCCTTCTAATTAAAGCTTTAATGAAAAAAAAGACACCATCAAATGCGTTTTCTGTGCCAATACTATACGATTCATTAGAAATTTGTGCCAATACTATGCGATTCATCAGAAATTTGATTTGGATATGTGGGAAAAAGTAGTTCCTTTGCTAGAAAGTTTGAGGTAGGTGAAAAGTTTTTAAGTCTGCCAAGTTTGGAATTGACTAAAAGTGGAGTACTGGCATCCAATATCACTTCCACCAACACAGAACTCTATGGATTAGCTGGTCACTTTATTATACCTGATTTATTTTGTAAAGATCACACTGTGGTAAGTCTCTTCCAACCACTGTCTCTCCATGAAGAGGCAACATTTCTTTAAGGTTACAGTAAAGAGAAGAGAAGTAAAGAGGTACACAGGAAGGCAGGGATAAACTTACCTGCTTTAAAGGGGAATGTGACTCCGTCACCATAACTATCGGTAGAGCCTGAATTAGCATCTACTCCTTCACCCTCAGAAACACTCTCAGCACCATTACGTACAGGCTCAGCTTCTCCATTTTCTTCCACAGCTTTCACTTTTTTTAGGTTAGAGGGGTCTCTTTCAGGATGAAACCCTTGGTTCATTTTATCCTGTTCAGATTCAAGTACTTTGTCACCTGAGAGCTCCTCTTCAGCTTTAGGCTAAAGCACAAATGAACACAGAGGTTTTAATTTTTTCACTGTGTATAAATATACATAAGATCTACACCTAACACTTCCAAAAATTATAGGAAAGCATATCACTTAAGATAAAGGTGCTTGTGATCAGCATATGGTATCAGAATAGTAAATTTATTTAAAAACACTTTTCTAATTTCACCTCTGGTATAAGGCACACAATTTAAATGGCTACTGAAATGCTTTAACATGACTAATGGAACCCAAATATACCAAAGGCTAGAATGGAAAGAAAATCTTTGGAACTTGATGGACATGAAAGAGTCCTAGCTGGAAATCTAAAACAAGGTTTCCTACCCTTGCCACTAAAGCTCAGCAAATATAAAAAGAAACACTGAAGGGCATTATTTTGTACTGTCCTCTGGCTGTGAGATGGAAAGGTCAGTGAATAGCTTAAGGCATCTCAGTCCCATAAAGCTACGATTACCTCTCATTTTATAAGGAGACCACTTGTTAGTTAAAATCTATTTTTGCTTATTGGTTCTCAGAATTCTGAGGCTGTGCCCTTATTCAAATCATATATAGAAAAATGCTTGGAACATCGTCTTCTAGGGTGAAATCTAGGTTCTGGTGCATCGTACCTATTTTCAAAAGATAAAACCATATTGAAGCTATTGACTAGATTATTTTTGACCATCTTAGTTTCAAATAACAAACAAAAATAGATTTCTCAAGGCCCATAGGAACCATCAAAGCACCTTGAGGCAAAGTTCTCCATGAACTTTGAGTCTCTTTTTGATGATAAGTAAACACTCTGGAAACAATTCTTTGGAAGAAGCATTCAGAAGAAAGAGGCATTCTAATTGATAAATTCATGCTAGAGGAAGAACCAAAGTTGGGGCTGGTTCAACACAGGACATATATCCCAAGAAGTGGTTCAACCCAATTGATTTATGAAATTGTTTTTAAAAAATACTGAAGTGACAAGGTCTACTTTGTTTTACAAGTGAAATATTGGAAATAATACTAGAAAATTTTCTTCTACTATATATCAGATCATGATTTTGGAAACGACACTAAATTTAAAAACGCTATTAACAGAAATACATGGTTTTTAGGTCCTGTTTCTATATGGAAATTAAAAGTTCATACAAATACACACAAACAGCACACATGCAAACACACATACCCATGGGAAAAGGCAATGTATCAATATCAGAAAAA